>WNWK01021511.1:0-33983 GCA_009830355.1 Cherax destructor
TTCCCCTAAATTATAAATTTGATAGTTTGTTCAAATAGCATTTTTTTAATTTGATATAGACCAGCATTCAGCCTGGTAATTGTTCTTAATTGTTTTAGCATAAGGGGTTTGATTCTCCCGAGACATTGAAATGCTGCACGAAAATGTTGGGAAATCAAATGTTTACCACGATTTACTTTTTTCTTCCAAATTTTTGGTTTCCCCAAAAAAACAAATTTTAAGCCATAGATAGTTACTAATGGTAAACAAACTGACTCGCCAGGGGTAAAAACCCCACCCGTTCCCTGGTCTGTCTGCAATCGTGATATTACGATTTCCGGGGTCATGATCTTTACTGTTTATCACAAGATGTTCTTGACAGTTGGCACCAAAGCAGGTTTTGTTCTACTTTTTTCCAGTCTTTAATCGATGTTTTCATAATAAAAATTTTTTATTTCGAATTTTTCTTTTCAATTTAGACATTAATAATTTTTAGAGGCTGAAAAATTTTATCAAACCCAAAAAATTATTATTATTATTATTATTATTATTATTATTATAATTCAAAAAAAAACTCTATACCCATGATCATTCGCTTTATATTTCGATCTCCGGCAATTATCGCTGCTAAATAACCGACTAAGAACTAGGAAACACCAACAGGTCAGTGAGCAGCGTCTCCGTGGGTCAAAGGCATCAACAAAACGCTTTTTTGATGCTTCGAATAAAGCCCGTGGGGGTTCTTGAAAGTTCGCTATCAACTGTTTTCGACTCAGAGGAAACCCGGAATGGGGGGGAAAGGACAGTTCCTCGTAAGAAAAATCCTGCATCCGATCATGAGGTTCAAGTGTGCCTTCTTAAAAAGAAAGCACCTGAACACTGTACGTATTTATATCATTTTTGGAGTCAACCAAAACAGGGCTCTTTTGTAGTCCCAAACACTCGTACCCAAACACACGTAGATGCCACCATTGACAGGGTCAGAGGTTAATCAGACCTGGTCTTGAGCAATATCCCCGCCGAAGGGGGTGAAAACATCGTTTCAATTTCCCTGCAACTAGACCCCAGACTGGGACACATTTGACAGATTATAGTCCCATCACGCTGGAATAAGTGTGACATTTACCAGAGAACGGGTAAATATCCTTGGGTTGACCATGGAGATTAAGGGCACTTGAAGGTCCATGAATAATCTATTAATAATGGGGAAATACTTACCACAGAGTCTAGGCGATGTCAGCGGGAAGTCTGTTTACAGATGGGCACACCCCTGGGGGCCCGCCGAAGGGGCTGAAAACATCTAGTTGCTACCGCAAAAAAAACTTTCATGGAATTCTGTGTAAATGACTGTAATTAGGGCAATAATAAAGATGATCGGGTAGCGTATGTGACCCAGAACAAAGCCATACGACTTGGGGAAAAGAAGGTCCGGGGTAGGTCGGACCTCCCCACCTTTGTAAGATCTAGAAATTACTCCTGAATCAACCACAACAGTTGACTGACGTTATTTTGGTTCGGAATCACGTCGAGTATCCCAAAACCTCGTCAACCCTGGACAAGTCAAACGCTCGTAGTGAATAAAATTAGCCCCCAAGCTGAGCTTCTTTAAAAAGATAATGACCGCTTAAAAAAAATTGTAGGCAGGACTTCAAAAGTTGAACTAGGTGTTTGTTCAGCGGGAACATCCGGACCCGGTGAAACGAGGGTCAACACCTTCCATATTAAGATGGAAGGAATGGTGGAAGCGTTCAAGTGACTGAATGTGTTTATTAACAGTGGAGTGAGCCGCGGGGGCGTCTGCGAACAAAAACGGTAATGAAAAGTGGAATGGAGCCACATTTGTCTAATATTCAGGGAACTGTGGCCATGATGATCTTGAGACTCAGGAAGTCGATGGAAATGGGAGTCCCCGCGCCACTTACAAATATACATTCAAGTTTTCAGGTTAAGATTGTGATCTTTGGGTTTTTAAAACAACGACAATTTTACTAAACAAGTAAGGTATAAATTTTCTGTAACAACGGCAAAAAAACAATCCGTATCACAAAATTTATATTTCCCCCCCCACATTAATATTACTAAGCAAATTTAGTCTAAATGGGTTTTGATTAACCTAAGTTATATTATGTTATAATTATAAACATGGGGGTTATCTTTAGGTTTTGGAGCAAAAATTTTTAATTTGGATATCATGTGAAACAAAGCATAAGATTTTATTCCCGAATATATAAAAATATATATATATATATATATATATATATATATATATATATATATATATATATATATATATATATATATATATATATATATATATATATATATATAAATAATTACAAACTATCTCTCGTCCACAGCAGGATTGAACCTTTTTTGATGCCAGTTTTTGGTTTGAATCCTGCGTGAACTGAGAAAAAAAGTTTTATATAGATAGATAGACAGATATATGATAGATAACCAGAAAAAGAGAGGATTTTCATTTACATTATTCATTATCTCTATAGCTGAGACATGAATGGAATGATTCCATAAGCTGAAACATCTCCAAACCTTTTAAATTGCAGATAATGTATGTACTTCCCAACACTGTCTAACCTGATTACCTGATCCCTTCCTGACCCCAAACCTTGTCAAGTCACATAACCAACAACCCCATATTCAGATAAATCACCATTAATTTTTACTGATAATTAAGCTTATTAATTTTTTTTAAAAGTGTCAAGCAAATGCGCATTGTCTGTACATAAAATTATATTTTGGGTTTAAAAAAGCGAAATTCTGAGACAGTCGCATCTTGGCACACATGGGGCACTGTACATTATCTTTCAAGTCACTACTTTATCTCTCTGACGTGGGCTCCTTCCGCCCCTTATACTCAGTAGGGAGCCTCTTAACCCCTATGAAGTTAGTTTAATAGTTATGCTGACATTTTCTGGGATCCCAGTAATACCCACCTCAGTCGGCATTCAATAAAACAGCTGAGAATGTGTACGTTTCCCTCAGCCCCCGAGAGCCCAGACCAAAACCAGTTTGGGGAGAAATCCCGGGGCCTGGTCTAAAGATACCCAACCCAAAAAAGGGGGATTGAACTACGAAGCTAACAATCATACTAACCCATCATATTAAATGATCTGAGAACGACCCCGGGGAAAACCCCCTGTATGAAGAGGACGGACAAGAAGACTAGAAGCGCACCAACCTTTCATTGTATTCACAAAAACCAGAGATACGTTTAGCCTTTGCAAGCGTAGTCTCAAGCAGAGAACCCATCACCACACACACGTAGATAACTCACTGATGACTGGGCTCAAGTTTATCTTACCAAGGGAAAAGGGAACGTCCCCGGGCCCGCCATAAGGCAGGGTATCAACTCTTCATGACGAGAGCCTTGCCCAGAACCGATGTGGGCGCGGACAAGGACCATTGTCGCTGGTTGAACCCGATAGGCTTCGGGCCCAGGTAAACCCTTCAATGCAAAATATATCTAGATTATTCCCTTTGACGAAAATAGCAACCCCGGAAGGGCTTAATAACGCCTATGGAGGAATAACGAATGTAGACATGCCCCATTTGAAGACCGCTGCCAGAGCACCTGTGAAAATGTGGTAAGTGGTAGGTATCTGCAAGACTTCTAATTGGCCCATGGATCCTGCAAGGGAAAGGAAGGGCAGTCTGTGGAGAGGTGAAAGTTGATCCCTATATTCATGTAAAGAAAATAAAAGGAAAATATCTCCGGGGGCGGGAAAGGGAAGCCTTGGGAAAAAGATCCAGGCACCACTGAATGATGGTGGGAATAGTGCCGGGAATGGTGCCAGGTTGGAAAAACATAGTTGGCGAAAAAGGGAAGGGGCAACCAAGGCCAGGAAGTGCGCATGGGCTAAAAAAAAACGGTGCAAAAAGGGGTTTACACACTCCCGACGGAGAGAGGTGTGGAAAATATCGCACCCATAAAGGTGAGAAACAAGCAATGGCCGACAGGCTCAGGCCCGGGGGACGAAGATATGATTCGGACGGATCTGTGGGTAGTCAGAGACAAAGGTAAGATGTCATGAATACCCCCCCCCCAAACCTCCCAGAAACATCCCGACTTTTTAACCCTTTCGGGAGACGACGAAAAGCAAAGTTCACTGAACAGGAGGGCTGTCTGTCCTGGAAATGAGTGCCAAAGGCAGGGACTACTTCGAAAAACCCCACGAAGTTATTCGGGAAAGACCGGGGAAGACGCGCCCTAGTACCCAAAACAGTAACCAGAAGACATTCAGCTTCAGGAAAGGAACTGCTAGGGGGGAAGTTAATGAGAGCAAAAGAGCAGGCAGCACATGTCAAAAAAAACTGCAGAAATCAATAATAATAGATGTCGAAAAAAAAGGGTTTCTATGCCTAATGTATGCAGTAACAGAGTTAACTACAGAAAAATTTTGGAGTTGGCGCAAGGTAACCCAATCACAGATTAAGTCGGGAGAGGGATGAACATTTTCCCGGTGATCCCAGAGCCAAAGCAGAATAGTAAACAAGAAACACTAGGCAATAAAATACAGCAAAGTCCAGTGAAAAAATCCCCCAGAGGACAGGGAGAAAGAGCTCTTAACAATAGTTTAAACGATAAGTGAAAAATGCGAGGCTTTCCCAGGATCCCAGCTGTCTTGGTTCATCACCTTCCTTAGCAAGTGGTGGTCGGGGGCCACATACTGAGTGCAAGAGAGACAGGGCCCCCAAAGGTAGGCCCCCAGGGCTAATTTCCAAAATTTGAGAATAGGGGAAAGTTTTCTTATTATGCTATATAGGTTTTTATTGGTTGTTATGCTATACTAGGCTTTTATTGGTTGTTAAACAAATTAAATACTGATATACACTATAATAAATTATATTATTATTAATGTTAAACTTTAAATTTATATTGTACAAAATAATGCTTTCTGATTTTTTTTTAGAGATATTATAAGATAAAAATGACATTAGAAAAAGGGGAAATTTGGGGAAAAAAAGATAAACTAAAAATCGTAACAAATCGTGTATGGTTTCGGAAACAATAACCTAGCATATGCAAGTCCACTAATACGGTGAGTTAAAGAAATGAGTGGGGGACAACTAATCTGATACTGTATCCCCGACACGGGTGTGGGTTCCTTTTATATAAAAAGTGAGTTGATCAACAGTTTGGGGCTGCCCCTCAGCTTTGTACACACTGTGGACTTGCAATTCAAAAACATATTTTTTCGATCCCCACACCATACACTAACTGAATGAAAAACCATTAAGAACAAAACTGTTACATGTGGAAACCATGAATAAAAAAGATATTGAGCTACATGTGAAGGGAAGCACAATACATATCTTAAAGACTGTAACAAAAAATACAGGATTTACATACTGTATAAAATAAAAAAAACCCAAGGAAAATTCTAGAGTATAAGAAAACTTACTGAAAATTTATGTTAGAATAATGAGACCTACACTATCCAGGGGAAAAAAAATTAAGATAATATTAAAGAATAAGACGATGGAACTGTCATAACATGGAACATGAGAGAAGAAAATTACACAAGAGGGAAGGTACATTAAATGAAAAATATTATACTTTCTTATTTAATTATATTTATTTTATTTTTTCAGAAGAAAAATTTTTGGGAAAAGAAAGTCTGGCAAGCTGAATGCAAATAAAATATGGAAAAAAGAAGTGAAGAATAATAAGAATATAATATATATATATATATATATATATATATATATATATATATTTTCAGTAAAAAAAATATATAAAAAGGTAAATAAATGATAATTATATTGTAAAAGATACTGAACACTAAAAAAATGTCTGAAACCCAATAAATTACAAACGGGCAAGGATGACTGTGTTTAAAGGGGAATATATTAAAAATATATATCGGGAGCATAAGATATAATAAACATTGGTTTGAAGGAATAAACACAGGTAATTAAAAAAAATGGTAATATTTCGGCCTCAGTTGAGTTATCCCTTTAACTGGAAGTATGACTTTTAAAATTCTTTTATCATGGTTTCTGTCTACATGTTTTTTCCCCCTTCCAAAAACATTAAAAAATATGTTATTAGGCTGATCATGCATTTATGATTGACCAATACAATAATTTTATATATAAAAAAAATAATTAAATCCTCTCTTACTTTTAGTATCTGATTTTTTTTTTTGTTAAATTTTTAGAAATTTGTTAACGCACTGCTAATGTTGTTATAGCCACGAGGAAGCGCTAAACCCGTAGGGGGGGGTTAAAGGGACTCGGGGGGGCAAGGGGAGATAATAAGTTTGCCCCAAAAAAGGAGGCCATCCCCAATTCCGAATCAAGAGCCTTTCCCAACATCAACGTAAAAAAAACCCCCCACTAAGTACCCCCACCCACTCCTTAAAAGGAATGGTTATATACCAATTTTTCCCAGCATAAAAGGCCCACTAGCAATACGAGTCCCACATTATTATATAATAACCTGCATGCCCAATAAAAACCACCATTGGCAGTAACCCTCCCCATGAGCATATAAGACGCAAGGATCAGTCCCTGTTGGGGGCTCTGTACCCCTTTGGTACAATGTATTCCCTTATTTAAAATTACCCATTCATAGTACAATGTACTCCCATTCATAATACAATGTACTCCCATTCATGGGAACAATGTACTCTAATTCATGAGTAAATGTACTCATTCATGAGTACAATGCACTCATTCATGAGTACAATGTACTCCCATTCATGAAGTACAATGTCTCCCATTCATATACAATGTACTCCCATTCATAGTACAATGTACTCCCATTCGTGAATAAAATGTCTCCCAAAACACATTGCACTCCCAATCAAATGAAAAAAATACCCAGTGAGAATGGGGCTGTTGACCCAAGGAACTGAACCTACGCCCTGATTCGTACCTGATTGCTTTCCATTCCTGTAGGCGCTAAACTCCTGCGGGTTTACCGTTTCCCGTTATAATAACACCAGGACCAGCACTCGAATACGTAATACACTCCTCAGAGTACAAAGAGTACATGAAAACACAGTTCCCAAATCTTCCAGTTTTCATGCAGATTACAGTACTAATAAATTGAGTACAGACTGAGAATATTATTAACAACAGCTTATACTCATATGAACCATCAAGTTCTGGCAAAAAAAGTACTCTATAAACTAAGGTGTGACATAATAACGGTGCGTGATTCCTATGAACAGAGTACTAATACAGGAAGTACAGTAGTAACAGAGGAAGTACAGTAGTAACAGAGGAAGTACAGTAGTAACAGAGGAAGTACAGTAGTAACAGAGGAAGTACAGTAGTAATGGAGGAAGTACAGTAGTAACTGGGAGTACAATAGTAACAGAGGAAGTACAGTAGTAACAGAGGAAATACAGCAGTAGCAGAGGAATACAGTAGTAACAGAGAAAAATACAGTAGTAACAGAGGAAGTACAGTAGTAACAGTGGGATACAATAGTAAAGAGGAAGTATAGTAGTAACAGAGGAAGTACAGTAGTAACACAGGAAGTACAGTAGTAACACAGGAAGTACAGTAGTAACACAGGAAGTACAGTAGTACACGGAAGCACAGTAGTATGCAGAAAGTACATTATTAACACAGGAGTACAGTAGTAACAGTGGAAGTACAGTAGTAACACATGAAGACAGAGTAACACAGGGTACAGTAGTAACACATAAGTACAGTAGTAACACAGGAAGTACAGTAGTAGCAGTGGAAGTACAGTAGTAACACAGGAAGTACAGTAGTAACACAGGAAGTACAGTAGTAGCAGTGGAAGTACAGTAGTAACACAGATACAGTAGTAACAGTGGAAGACAGTAGTAACAGTGGGGGTACAGTAGTAACACAGGAAGTACAGTAGAACACAGGAAGTACAGTATAACACAGGAAGTACAGTAGTAACACAGGAAGTACAGTAGTAAAAGAAATACAGTAGTAACACAGGAAGTACAGTAGTAACAGAGTAAATTCGGGAGATGATTACTAAAAAAGTACAGCGCTTACAGGATGAAAACTATACAGGAAAGTAGATTGATTAACGTAACTTAAATCCTGACAAGAGATACGATACTCATGGAACTACAGTACTCACAAGATTATAGTGCTCTTTACATCAGTCCACAAGAAGTAATAAGAGGACTGGTATTGTACTCTTATAAAGGGTACATACCAATAGCAAGTGTACAGTACTCTTATGAAGAGTACATACCAACGAACAAATGTACAGTATCTTATGAAGAGTACACCCAACGGACAAGTGTACAATACTTACAAGATGAGCAGAGAATTTACTTATAAAAGTGTGGCACTTCTATAGAGACTGTAGTTCATCTAAAGGGTGTAAAGCACATTAAGCCTACATTAGTCTAGGTAAAGTACAATACTTCTAAGAAACACAATCCCTCTAGAGCAGTACAGTACTTCTTCTAAGTACAATAACTCTGGTAGAATCCAGTACTTTTAAAGCAAGGATAGCACACTGACAGGATTCATGGCATTTTTAAAGAGTAAGCACAGTACTTGGTAGGATTGTAGGTAGGCGCTGGGAAACAGTGGTCTGGGAAGGGAGAGTTCGTTAATGGTTTCTCCACGCTCATGTGAAAGCCACCGCTGGGAATAGACAGTGTCCTTGTATGAGACCTGGAAAGCCCTCCGCAAGTGAATCTTGCATCAACGAACTCAAGTTCAAGAAGGTAGTGATATGGGTAATCTTTATGGATTCAAAATTACTACACCATTTTGGTACAACCATTTACTTTCCCTTGTGAAGCCCACAACACATGACATAAAGAGAACAGCTGGTCATGGTGGGCTGGTGGATGCTGCACTTCTAGAACCCAGTTATTTTGTTTGAGGGTCTGTCACTACCTTTAGATGTACCATTAGTCGTGGAATTAGGGCATCGTTGCCTGAAAAAGTAATATTAGTGAATGTCAGTAAAAATGTGAGAAAGGACAAGCTCACCTGTAATATAACATTGACTTGGCAAGAGAAATCTGGCCACAATAACAAAACTAAAATTACAGTAGAAGATGCAGAGAGAAAACTCTTGGCCAATTGTGTTGTTAAATTACATTGTGAGCCAGTTGAAAGAAGCGGATGAGGGGGTCACAGACACCCAAGAAGTCATGTGCAGGAAACAGTCCTAGTTGCTTTGTGACGTTTTGTGAAGGCAGCGCATAAATTTGTGAACAAGATCAGTAGAAAGCTAAGGTGTTTCAGTGAACAAGAGTGTGTCTCAGATTCCCAGAAGGAAATGGTCATGCCTAAAATTATTCTGTCCAACTACGAATGCTTTAAATGTGGCTGAATCTCAACTAGAGGAACAAAAGCCACAATATGGTAGGAACAATTCACAACTAACCCATAAATTGTAATTGAAACTAGGTAACATTTGATCCGTTCTGGATCAATATTACGCTGACCGAACGTCCTCTAGTTTCTTATCAAATTCATCATTTAGTTCGAACTGAACTTGAATTATTAAAGAGTATTTGAGAATTGAATAATATATTAAGTTTTTTAAATATCAAGTTTAAACACAACTGTTATTAGACGGAGAAATTTTAAGCTGAACAATGACTTTTACTCACGCCATTCTTAAATTGTCAACAAAGAAGACATAACTAGACTCCAGGGAACATAAGACAAACTCTCAAAAAAGAGGTTAGTTAACAAGATTGCAAAGGACTTTAGCAAAGATAAGGATGTCACTTATGGTAATAAAGACTGACTTGATTCACCAAAATTATGTGAAGAAGACAGATTACTAAGTAAAAAATCAGTCACAATATCACTTTACTGTCCTGATGAAAGTTAAAAAAAGAATTGTGACAATTAGCAGTCCTTTAGCTTCTTATAAAAATCTAAAAACAGCAAAAGTTGGTTTATGACGAGCATGTCAAGATATGAATGTCAGGAGATATGAATGTTGGAGGTGAAGAGGAGGCAAACACTGGAGGAAACGTTGAGGGGGAGGAAGAAAGGAAGCTTGCACTCTGTTAGAACTGGCTGAGGCACAACCCTATCCAATCACATTCACACCTTCAAACATTTTCAACACACGCCAATATATTTAAATATTTTGTATTTACACAATGTACACTCAAGGAATACCATGCATATTGAAAATAAAATATAAAAACAAATACTTTTATTACTTTTCGAGCTATAGACATGTATAAACAGCTATCATTGCTGTAGGTTTTTGTGAAGAAAGTCCACCAAGTACAATGTTGGGACTACAAAGTCAAATTAATTATTGATGGTATATGAGGCTAGGTAAAAGGAACAGATATGAGTTCCACACACCTGCAGAAATTACATGAGAATTTCACATTATGGGTAACATTTAAATAATCTAGACTATGATTCTGAGAAAGAAACAATGCATGTCATTTGGTGCAGCTTATCTGAATTTTCCTTGTAAATAAATGTAAACAGTGGATAAGAGTTATACATCTGTGGGTAACAATAGATATAAACATTGCAGTTATGAAAAACAAACAGATAAACAACAGTGACAAAGATAAGTCTGAATAAAAGCCATAACAAGGTACAGTACAGTAATAGTATGATGGTTAAAACTGGGTACAATAGGTTAAGATTGAAAATACAAAAAAGTTTGACTTGAATGCTAGAAAGGTTATGTGACAAAATGAGACTACTGTACATTTAAGATGGAATACTGAGGCAACACTGTAAGGCATTATTATGTAGGCGCCAGGTTACCGTGTAATGGGTGGAGGGAGAAGAGAGGTTGTTTGAGGGCGAATATGGGTGTTAGTAGAAGAAGGAGTCATACGTGCAGGGTAAACAGCTTTTGAGGATTGCAAGACATCAGAAAGTCGACCTCTGTCTACGTCGCGGAGATCTGCCCCTTGCAGGGCATCTTGCAAGTCTTCAATATAGGTAAAGTTTCTTGGTGAGAAGAAGTTCTCTCCAGCACTGGTCTGACAACCATGATAATGAGATGATTGTGATACACGTATTGAGGAAGTTTTAGACCCATGTAAAGGGGATGATTGGGACCCACGTAGTGTGACAGTTTGGGGCCCATGTATAGAGGACACTTGGGAGCCACTTAGGGGGGTGGTCCGAGGGTGTGGTGGAATCGCAGCACTGTAATTGTTGGGTAGGGCAGCGGTGGGCAGCGGGAGAGTGTTGAGGGTGGTAGGGGGCGCCGTATGAATGTTGGAGCGGGCGGTTGGTTCCGCCACATAAGTATTGGAGAGGGCGGTGGGTGGGGTTGCCACTGTTGGGGTGGGTGGAGGTGGGCAGTACCCCACACCCAATTGCAGGTGGTTGTTAAGACTCAACATTGGGATGACCTCATCACCGTTGCCTACCAAACAAATGAACATTGTAAGATCACTTGGGCCAAATTCAATATCTCAGATGCTGATGCACTTATCTCATGCTAATAATCTGAGACATGATTGTTGTCTTCCACATTAGCAAGTTGCACAATTATTCTTATCAGTTGTCTAAATCTTACTTATCCAGACTCCAATATCTTCATTAATTAAACTATTAATTGATCTACTATATACTTAAACTAATTTGAGTTCACCTTTCCTACGTATATACCTTTGGCCATATTTACTAAATCTCTGGTCACAGCTTACATGAGTTTTTCCTTACAATTACCAGTGTTTAAGAAATACAGCGGGTGCTCTCTTATCTGTCCACCTAGTATCAAGACTTACATCCTAGCAGTCCTTCTGAACTGTCTGGATAAGAAGCCGAACGTCTCTGACATTAGGCCTATCCCCAAAAAAAGATCGTAAAATTCCCCCAAAAAAAAAAAAAAAAAAATATATATCGATTGCAATTCTCCCTTAAAATTAGTTTCATTCTTAGAATCCTGATCATTCCTGAGGTTCAATTTACTTCTGTATATTTCTTTTTCTTTTCTGTTTTGCTTTTCTTGAAATTTTTTTCGGATATGTTTTTGAGCAAATGTTTTTTATCTTGGGTGTTAGTTTATTAATTGCCTTTTTCGCCTATGGATGTTTGGTGAAGGTGCGCTGATTGTCTACTTGTTTGGCACAATTTTGTCCAAAAACTGATATGTACTTAGCGCTTTTCAAAAACCGTTATTCACATTTATATATTATTTTATAAGTTACCTTTTAGGATAAATTATATAGACGAATTAAGTGAAAATACTCGCAGGGATTTTATTCTTTCAAATTAGCCTCGTTATAATTCCCACCAGCGTCCCCATGACAGTTTAACCGAACGCCCATGTATCCGGTGAAGGCTCTGCTCTATCATTTAGTTCGGATAATCGAGCACTCACTGTAGTCCATAACACTGTACTTAAGTATGAAGAGTGACACATAATTGTGACTGATACACACAAACACACACACATGTGAAATATGAAGAATGAAAGCATTAAATTTTCTTTCACTAATCAACATAAAATAAGCGATATCACAGCCATTTACAATTATTTAAAAAAAAATACAATACAACAGGAGAACAAGAGGTCATAATTTTAAAATAAGGAAGAGGTGGTGTAGAAAGAATAACAGGAAGCATTTATTATTATTTATTGTTGTTGTTGTAATAGCTAATGGATGGAATGGACTCCAACAGAAGGTGGTATGTGCCAAAACTACTGAAGGTAAATAATTGACTTCACAAATTGTTATAGACGGAACACCACAAGTAAAGCTCTACTCCAGTAACTACACAGAGGGACATTACGAATGGATAACGAGGCACTAAAGCAGAGATTAATATGAGAACTACCACACAAGGGCAGGATAAGAGTGGACATTTCACTTAAGATGAACTTCATATATTCTCTTGAATGGAAGCAAAATTATATTTACATATCCAATATAGTAGATGTTAAGAAGCACTGAAGACGACTACTTCGGATTATTAACTCCGGTGGCTTAATAATCCAGGATTACTCAAGAAAACTGAGAATTGCTTCTTTCCAATGGGGTCCCTCTGGCCCTAACCCATGATACTTTCCACAACACCCTACTATAGGTTTGTATTTACTGTTAAGTGGACAGAGGCAGCTGGTGAAGAAAATATAGGCTGTAGAGTAAGCTTTTACTGTGGCAACGCTTGGTTCCGTATAGAGCTTTGTTAAGTTATGACTAGATGAAGGTTTACAGAGAGCGAAACTTCGTGCCAATAAAAGCTTGCTCTTCAGCACATTTCTTTTCTTGATTTATGTCAGCAGTACGCCGTTTTGATCCAGGGGCAACATGTGTAAGGACATTGTCTCATCAGGGGATCGAACATAGGTTCTTTTGGTTGTGAGACGAGCGCACTACTACTTAGCTGTCAGTTACCTCAGTTATGAGTCGCTCACAAGACAACCAAAACACTACACAAACAACCCGCGCATAGGGGAAAGAAACTTTATGACGACGTTTCGGACAGACTTGGACCATTAAGCAGTCAAACTGGTAAAAGTCGTCTCGAAACGTCCTCACAAAGTTTCTTGTGTGCGCGAGGTGTTTGTGTATTGTTCCAGTCACGGTATTGTACCCTTGTGTTTTTGTTTAACCAAAACAATCAGGGATATGAACAAATCAATCACACACAGCACTCAAGCCCATGCTAGGTTGGTCTTACACACACACACACACACACTCTAACAATACCAACTCATTAACCGGTCCAACCAATTTTTAAAGCCACTTAATGGATACAACAGTAGAGTATGGGAATGCTGACGACTGCTAGATGATATACATAAAAGAAGTAGCTGGAAATCTTATTCACTCATCATCTTCTGTCCAAAATTCTCGCAACAACGACCACTTAGCAGTTTGTTCCACTTACATACCACTATAGCCAAACAGTGCCTTCCTTCGTTCTTTTTAAATATAAATATATCCTACTTGAATTTCTTGTTGCTGATACCGGGACATATACATACACCTCTCATTGTATAATTTCAGATATACAAATCACAGAATATGTTCAGATATACCCCTCAGTGTGTATATATCAGCATACTGGTATAGTATATACAAAGATATACTTCTTCCTGGGTATAAAGTCAGCTATCCACCAACAACACTTGCGTGAAAACCACCTCTAATATCATACAAATTTTGTCCATAATTTGCACCTTCCTAACAGAATGGTAGATCAAGGGAATGCTTTGCAAAACAGGTGGTATGTGCTATAATTATTGGCAGATTTAAAATACTATACAATAGTCTAAATGGTGAAGATGGTATACCATGGACTCAGCTTTGCTCTTGTACCTACAAACAAATAGGTTGTCACAGATAACCTACGTGTCATTCAGGAGCTTCGGAAATTATGAGTGCAAAAGAGACTGAAGAATTCGGAAAAAAATGCGATATAAGTGAACTAAATTGGAGACTTTGAAGTGTGATGAACAAGTGTCAGTGTCTGAATAAATACACAGGAGACATAAACACGAAATGTGGAGCTGCAGATTTTGATCTCCGACCGAAATCCTCTTGAGCAGATCTGCTGAAGAGGATCGCAGATAGAGATCATAATATGCAGCGCCTCATTTTTCGCCTTTGTCAACACCAATGGGTTTATTTAAATACAGGAATTCACCAGTTTTTTCTTGGGAACCCTCCTGAGCTCCTGCATGTGCAAGGTTTTTTGTTTTTATAATACTTTGCACTTGGAAATATATATATATATATATATATATATATATATATATATATATATATATATATATATATATATATATATATAGGTAGTAGGTTGGTAGACAGCAAACACTCAGGAGGTACTACCATCCTGCCAGGTGACTGTGAAACAGAAACCTGAAACTGTTTTACATGATGGTAGGATTGCTGGTGTCTTTTTTCTGTCTCATAAACATGCAAGATTTCAGGTACGTCTTGCTACTTATACTTACACTTAGGTCATACTACGCAAACATGTACACGTTTATGTATACACACTCATCTGAGTTTTCTTTGATTTTATCTTAATAGTTCTTGTTCTTATTGCTTTTCCCTTTCATATCCATGGGGAAGTGGAATAAGAATCTTTCCTCCGTAAGCCATGCGTGTTGTAAAAGTCAACTAAAATGCCGGGAACAATGGGCTAGTAACCCCTTTTCCTGTATAGCTTACTAAAAAGAAGAAGAAGAAAACCGTCAAAGTGGGATGTTTGAATGTGCGTGGATGTTGTGCGAATGATAAGAAAGAGATGATTGTAGATGTTATGAATGAAAAGAAGCTGGATGTCCTGGCTTTAAGTGAGACAAAGCTGAAGGGGGTAGGAGAGTTTCAGTGGGGAGAAATAAATGGGATTAGATCAGGGGTTTCAAATAGAGTTAGAGCTAAAGAAGGAGTTGCAATAATGTTGAATAATCAGTTATGGCAGGTAAAGAAGGAATATAAATGTATAAATTCAAGGATTATGTGGAGTAAAATAAAGGTTGGATGTGTAAAGTGGGCTATAGTAAGTGTTTATGCACCTGGAGAAGAGAGAAGTGTAGAGGAGAGAGAGAGATTTTGGGAAATGTTGAGTGAGTGTGTGGGGAGTTTTGAACCAAGTGAGAGAGTAATTGTGGTTGGGGATCTTAATGCTAAAGTGGGTAAAAATGTTGTGGATGGAGTAGTAGGTAAATTTGGGGTGCCAGGGTAAATGTAAATGGGGAACCATTAATTGAGCTATGTGTAGAAAGAGGTTTGGTAATAAGTAATACATATTTTATGAAAAAGAGGATAAATAAATATACAAGGTATGATATAGCACGTAAGGAAAGTAGTTTGTTGGATTATGTATTGGTGGATAAAAGATTGATGAGTAGGCTTCAGGATGTACATGTTTATAGAGGGGCAACGGATATATCAGATCATTATTTGGTTGTAGCTACAGTTAGAGTAAAAGGTAGATGGGACAAAAAGAAAATGGCAACAGCAAGTAAGAGAGAGGTAAAAGTGTATAAACTAAGGGAGGAGGAAGTTAGGGTGAGATATAAGCAACTATTGGCAGAAAGGTGGGCTAGTGCAAGTAGGAGTAGTGGGGGGTTGAAGAGAGTTGGGATAGTTTTAAAAATGCAGTATTAGAATGTGGGGCAGAAGTTTGTGGTTATAGGAGGGTGGGTGCAGGAGGAAAGAGGAGTGAGTGGTGGAATGAAGAAGTAAAGGGTGTGATAAAAGAGAAAAAGGTAGCTTATGAGAGGTTTTTACAAAACAGAAGTGTTAATAGAAGAGCAGAGTATATGGAGAGTAAAAGAAAGGTGAAGAGAGTGGTGAGAGAGTGCAAAAGAAGAGCGGATGAAAGAATGGGAGAGGCTCTGTCAAGAAATTTTGCTGAAAACAAGAAAATTTTTGGAGTGAGATAAACAAGGTAAGAAAGCCTAGGGAACGAATGGATTTGTCAGTTAAAAACAGAGTACGGGAGTTAGTAGATGGGGAGCTGGAGGTATTGGGTAGATGGCGGGAATATTTTGAGGAACTTTTAAATGTCGATGAAAAAGGGAGGCGGTAATTTCATGTACTGGCCAGGGAGGTACAACATCGTTTAGGAGTGAAGAAGAGCAGGATGTGAGTGTGGTGGAGGTGCGTGAGGCATTACGTAGAATGAAAGGGGTAAAGCAGCTGGAATTGACGGAATCATGACAGAAATGTTAAAAGCAGGGGGATATAGTGCTGGAGTGGTTGGTAGTTTTGTTTAATAAATGTATGAAAGAGGGAAGGTACCTAGGGATTGGCAGCGAGCATGTATAGTTCCTTTATATAAAGGGAAGGGGATAAAAGAGAGTGTAAAAATTATAGGGGAATAAGTTTACTGAGTATACCAGGTAAAGTGTATGGCAGGGTTATTATTGAAAGAATTAGAGGTAAGACAGAGAGTAGGATTGCAGATGAGCAAGGAGGCTTTAGAGTGGGTAGGGGATGTGTAGATCAAGTGTTTACAGTGAAGCATATATGTGAACAGTATTTAGATAAAGGTAGAGAAGTTTTTATTGCATTTATGAATTTAGAAAAGGCATATGATAGAGTGGATAGGGGAGCAATGTGGCAAATGTTGCAAGTGTATGGAATAGGTAGTAAGTTACTGAAGGCTGTAAAGAGTTTTTATGAGGATAGTGAGGCTCAGGTTAGGGTGTGTAGGAGAGGAGATTACTTCCCGGTAAAGTAGGTCTTAGACAGGGATGTGTAATGTCACCATGGTTGTTTAATATATTTATAGATGGGGTTGTAAAAGAAGTAAATGCTAGGGTGTTGGGGAGAGGGTGGGATTAAATTATTGAGAATTAAATGCAAAATGGGAGTTGACACAGTTACTTTTTGCTGATGATACTGTGCTTATGGGAGATTCTAAAGAAAAGTTGCAAGGTTAGTGGACGAGTTTGGGAGAGTGTGTAAAGGTAGAAAGTTAAAAGTGAACATAGATAAGAGTAAGGTGATGAGGGTATCAAACGATTTAAATAAAGAAAAATTGGATATCACATTGGAGAGGGATTATGGAAGAAGTAAATGTTTTCAGATATTTGGGAGTTGACGTGTCAGCGGATGGGTTTATGAAGGATGAGGTTAACCATAGAATTGATGAAGGAAAAAAGGTGAGTGGTGCATTGAGGTATCTGTGGAGACAAAAACGTTATCCATGGAGGCAAAGAAGGGCATGTACGAAAGTATAGTGGTACCAACACTCTTATATGGGTGTGAAGCATGGGTTGCAAATGCTGCAGCGAGGAGGAGGCTGGAGGCAGTGGAGATGTCCTGTCTAAGGGCAATGTGTGGTGTAAATATTATGCAGAAAATTCGGAATGTGGAAATTAGGAGAAGGTGTGGAGTTACTAAAAGTATTTGTCAGAGGGCTGAAGAGGGGTTGTTGAGGTGGTTTGGTCATTTAGAGAGAATGGATCAAAGTAGAATGACTTGGAGAGCGTATAAATCTGTAGGGAAGGAAGGCGGGGTAGGGGTCGTCCTAGAAAGGTTGGAGGAAGGGGTAAAGGAGGTTTTGTGGGCGAGGGCTTGGACTTCCAGCAAGCATGTGTGAGCGTGTTAGATAGGAGTGAATGGAGACGAATGGTTTTGGGACATGACGATCTGTTGGAGTGTGAGCAGGGTAACATTTTGTGAAGGGATTCAGGAAACCAGTTAATTGATTTAGTTGGACTTGAGTCCTGGAAATGGGAAGTACAATGCCTGCACTTTAAAGGAGGGGTCTGAGATAGTGACAGCTGGGAGGGACAATTCTCAGCTGTCGTATCTGAGCTCCTCTGCAAAGACAGTGATTATGTATGAGTGTGGTGAAAGTGTTGAATGATGATGAAAGTTTTTTTTTTGGGGTTTTTCTTTCTTTTTGGGTCACCCTGCCTCGGTGGGAGACGGCCGACTTGTTGAAAAAAAAAAAAAAAAAAAAAAATATATATATATATATATATATATATATATATATATATATATATATATATATATATATATATATATATATATATATATATATAAGTTTCGAAGTTTCCCGGGTTTTGAGCAACTAAATAAAGTCAGATGGTACCTATGGAAAGACGCCTGAAACAACATGCAAGAAAAATATTTTTATTGAGCCTATAACCTTCATAGGTAATGCAGAGCCTATGTCATCACAGCCGCGTTTATACTAGAAAATATTCTATATATCCGCCTAAAATAGGTATTGGAGGTGATGTGTTATGTGTTGGGAGGAATATTAAAGGGTCTCATGACGTGAGTCGTAGTGACATGATGATCACTCAGTGGTTAATGGGGTTTAAAGCCTATCGACTACACGAGGTCATTAAGGTGAATGTGACTTATTCATCACCAATCAAAAATACTTTAATTCCTAAAACAGGGTTTAATGTAAACCGTCAGTGTATATATACACTAATACATCTCGTGGTGTGTATATACTGACCAACTCAATGGATACTGATTAAAATGATGGTCATATATACCTGAGGCCTACTCACTTCCCTGTTCATTTCGAAAAAAAAATAAAAGATTACATCATGAAATGTGATGGTAGGCTGTCACCATAAATAATAAACAAATGATCGCCATTATTCTGAATATATGCAGTGGTGGTGTGGTGGTGGTGGTGGTGGTGGTGGTGGTGGTGGTGGTGGTGGTGGTGGTGTGGTGGTGGTGGTGGTGGTGGTGGTGGTGGTGGTGGTGGTTTATTGGTTAGAAAACAAAAGTATCTCCTGGCATATCCCAGCTAGGTTTACACTCAACTGAAAAAAACTACGTGGTAAAGCGACCACCCTCAGGTACGGTGATACCGAGAAAATGTTGAAAAAAAGACACGTATGTACAGTTCAGGACATTTATTGAGAAAACGTTTCGCCCCGAGTGAGTTCTTCAGTCCTGAAGAAGTCACTCGTGGCAAGCGTTTCTCAATAAATGTCTTGAAGTGTAAGTATATATCTTTTCCACATCCTCGGGCAAGATGGCTAATACAGGGGATCCCCAAAATAATTTTGTCTCAAGCTGCGTTAAGTTAGGTAAGACTGGTCAGGAGTTTACCTGGAGAGGGCTAAGTCCAGGTAGTCAGGTCTAAGTCGGGAGTGACATGGACTTGCCTCGCATGGGTCAGTTTCGTGACGCGGGTCTTAGCCATATGATAGCCGCCACTGGAGCTCTGGGTCATCTGACCGAGACCTTCCACTGGCTTACCAGTCCACCACTTCAAAAATTATAATTATTGTATTAAAAATGCGGGTGCTGAAATGCCCATTAATAACTCGTAATCATGTTGGTCCGTATCAAAAATGTAAGCCAAAAAAATTTCTTCCTCATTTGTATTGAAATGATTTATTTCGTTAGAAATAATTTTGTGTACAAATAAATTTATTTAATCCTTTTTTATACACAAATAACCACACACAGGAGATTGAACCTTATGACGACTTTTGTTTCTGACTTGAACCATTGTGACTGGTTGTGACTAAAGGTTCAAATCGGACCGAAACGTTGCCATAAGTTTTATTCTCATCTGTGTGTGTGTCATTGTTCAGGTCACCAACCTGTGTATGTTAGAAGTGATCAAGGTCCCACGACTGAAACATTTGGTAATAAAAATGTCCTAGTGTTTTCTTACGTGTTTTTCTAAACTATTGTTCCAGTCATGGTATTCTGCCTTTTATTCTTCATCCCCATACATATATTTACTCTGCAGAATGCATAAAGATTACGTTGGTATAATGAGAGACAGAAGGTGAGGAATAGACTTAGAGCCTTGAATCTTCACTCTGGTGAGACGTAGTATGAGGGAGATAGTATTAAATTGTATAAGTGGATGATGGGCATAAACAAAGGTGATATTAATAAAATGCTAAGGATATCGAATCAAATAAGAACAGAAATAAATTTAGAGTTAGAAAGTATATAGGTAAGTACTGGTTTTCAAACAGAGTAGTGGATGCGTGGTACAATCTTCAGGGTAGGGTAATCGAGGCTAGGACTTTGGGTAGCTTTAAGAGATTGGACAAATATGAGTGGGATGGGCTGGGTGTGATTGGTGTCATGGGTACGGGAGTAAATTCCTGGGTAGCTTTGGGTAGCGGTGGTTTTGATAAGGACCTGCCTTGTATGGGCCAGTAGGCCTTCTTCAGTGTTCCTCCATTCTTATGTTCTTATGAAATAATGAAGAGAGAAATAAAAGAAAGAAGACTGATATTTGTTTCATGTAATTCCTTTATCACAATACTCTATTGTAACCACCTGTTTGTAATTACAGCAATAGTTACAATATACTTGTGGTGTCCGTCTTCAATGTTGTATTTTTTTAAGTTTCCTGTTGTAGAAACAGCTTGGGTAACTTTAAAGTAAGTTGGACAAATACATGACTGAGAGGATTGGGTTTGAGAAGAACCTGCCTTGTATGGGCCAGTAGACCTACTGTCTTACCTTTAAACACTTACACCACTTAATAGAAAATCTGACTACGGAAAAATATGATAGAACAATTTTACCTCTTTCTGATCGAGTCTGTCATGATTACGACTCTGACATAAGTGGGACTCCCTGGCATGATTACGACTCTGACATAAGTGGGACTCCCTGACATGATTACGACTCTGACATAAGTGGGACTCCCTGACATGATTACGACTCTGACATAAGTGGGACTCCCTGGCATGATTACGACTCTGACATAAGTGGGACTCCCTGGCATGATTACGACTCTGACATAAGTGGGACTCTCTGACATGATTACGACTCTGACATAACTGGGACTCCCTGACATGATTACGACTCTGACATAAGTGGGACTCCTGACATGGGTTACGACTCTGACATAACTGGGACTCCCCGACATGATTACGACTCTGACATAACTGGGACTCCCTGACATGATTACGACTCTGACATAACTGGGACTCCCTGACATGATTACTACTCTGACATAACTGGGACTCCCTGACATGATTACGCTTTGACATAACTGGGACTCCCTGACATGATTACGACTCTGACATAACTGGGACTACCTGACATGATTACGACTCTGACATAACTGGGACTCCCTGACATGATTACGACTCTGACATAACTGTGACTCCCTGACATGATTACGACTCTGACATAACTGGGACTACCTGAGCATGATTATGACTCTGACATAACTGGGACTCCCTGACATGATTACGACTTTGACATAACTGGGACTCCCTGACATGATTACGACTCTGACATAACTGGGTCTCCCTGACATGATTACGACTCTGACATAACTGGGACTCCTGACATGATTACGACTCTGACATAAGTGGGACTCCCTGACATGATTACGACTCTGACATAACTGGGACACCCTGACATGATTACGACTCTGACAAACTGGGACTCCTGACATGATTACGACTCTGACATAACTGGGACTCCCTGACATGATAACGACTCTGACATAACTGGGACTCCCTGACATGATTAAGACTCTTTGACATGGGTACAATAGGCAGTAAGAGAGACACTGTTCACCGATGCCTTCCTTAATTTGCCCCATAACTGCTAAGAGTGATACCTGATTCCCATTTACTCATTTCAAAATAGATTTAACAACAAAAATGCGATTTTGAGGGAATTTTGAGCTCTGAGCTTAAGACTCTGTACCTGTTCTTTGATAAGGTGCTATACAACTCTTTGTAAATACATTCTGCAAATGTTGCATTTTAAAAGCTGAATAGAAAAGTTGAGAAGGAAGAGACGCAGCAGTAGCAGATACTGTGTTAAGTGGTCACCTCAGCAGCCAGTCTGAGCACAGCAAGTCAATGATATATATGATTGGAAGACAAAATATCGAAGAATAATAAAAACACTTATAGCAAGAGTAGGACTTTAATTAATAGACAACGTTTTGCTTAAAGAAGAGGTTTTCAAGTCATAAAAAGCTCTCAGGTGAGCTAAACGTCGTCTAATAAAGTTTTTTTTATTACTATATGTGTTTTTATTAGCAAAGGCTCAGTACAATACATCAAGAACATCTGCAACTGAAAAACACATAGTCACTTTTTCTGACAAAAAAAAAAAAAATAAGGATGGTAACATAAATTTTCAAGTACTGTACTATTAGACAAATAAAAAAATAATCATTTGGTTACTTTTAGGCTCACATCAAATATATAAGGTAAAATACACAGCCAGTTCTACTAGAGTGGGTTTGAGTGCAGTCACCATAGAGGGTTACACTAACTGGGGATGCTAGGCAAGGTAACACACTGAAGACTATGTTAACAAGAGTCATTAATTGGTTGTGAGATTGCAGAGCCAAGAGTGACAACACAGGATAGTCATACACACAGGAGGAGGAGGATCAGTACTTCAACTGATGTGGGTCACGGAGGGTTCAGAGGTATTATGACCACATGTTATTGATACTATTGCTATCTGGCTAGACGTAGCAGGAGACACCTTGTTCAAGAAACATTAATTATCAATAATGAATCCTACATTCATGGGAAGTTATTCTCATTCATTTAATAATAATGTATGAATGGACCTTACCAAGTTTAAAGTTAGCTATGAGACATTTATCCCTTTTATAGATGAAATTGCCAATATAATACATTAAATGAATATCTGAAAAAATGTTTAAAACCAAAATAATTATAATCTAAGACAAAAACAGATTAGCATCTACCAATAAGATCAATAACAACATAGCACACATTAGTACTGATATGGGTGATAAAATCACAAATGTCAAGCAATAGTGTGCAATGAAACTATCTTTTAGGCAACTAAAATTCACTGACAGCAACACATTCCGCACTGCTCTTGTAGGACATTTAGATCACTTCCTGAACTGAGTCACTTGTCCTTTTATGTTGATGATCCTGTGCTCGTCTGAGAGGTACAGGAGGTGCTTGCTGGATCAGGGATGTGACGTAACTGGTAAATCCATGCAAAGCAAAGGAATAGGATTGCAATCTCTTGTGAGAGTTGGCAGGCAGATAGGTTCGTGGGGTAAGAACAACACGTATGACATTGGTATCAGATGACAGAGACAGATGATAAGAAAAGTTAACTAAAATAGAAAGTGTAAAATAAAACTGCAAGAAAAGAAAGAGGGGGGAGGAATAGTGGGACAAATAGGATGTTACAAATGTTGGACTAGATTGTTACATGAAGAACCAATGTGTTTGTGTAGTATTTGTGGAAGCAAATTTTAGCGGTTCCTGGTCCCAGATCAACTGAAATATTCACCTGAGGACACAAATCCACTTCTAAATCGGTAAGATAAGAAGTGAAGGAGGAGTATTAATGTTGCAGTTTTATAACTGTAGGGTAAGCACGCCTCTGGCAAGACAGTGATGGAGTGAATGATGAAAGTTTTTCTTTTCGGGTCACCCTGCCTTGGTGGGAGACGGCCGATATGTTAATAATAAATAAAGAAGTGGATGTTGCTACGAGCAATTAAAATAAGGCTTACACGCAGAACTTGAACTATTTTACTGCCAAAGTGCAAGACATAGATAGTCTATCTCCCTGGCTAGCTGCGAGAGTTAGTGCAAGACATAGATAGTCTATCTCCCTGGCTAGCTGAGAGTTGCGACGGAAGAGAACCAACTCTTCTTATCCCTGGACACAAGCAGAGCTATGAGGGTGGAAGAGGTAATGCATGTATTGTGTTGACCAGGGAGAATTGCCTCTCACTAGCCTCTATCAACTTTGTCTAGAACAAAGTAAAGGTCTTCTTTAGGGGAAAAAAAAGGCAAAATGAAGAATCGGACAAAGTTAAAGAGCTATATAGCTGTGTCACTAGTCGTAAATGACGAGGGTTTTTTATTATCACTTGCTAGACTTGACTAGCAAAAAAGGTTTCAGAAAAATTTCTTTCCAGCTCTCCACTATGTGGTCTGAATCACTGGACACATCCATGATCAGTTACGATGTTGCATTAAACATTACAGGTGACTTTGACCAAATTTATTGCATAATTAGTGACTTCCTTTTGTGCCTACCATTGCATTAATTCATGAAGCTACATTATTTGTTCGGCATAAAGAAATAAACATTATTATTATTATTATAATGACTACACGACCTCCTGGCATAGTTACAATCACTAAGAAACTTTTACTCTATTTCTACACTTAATGAACGACCTTCCAGGTCAGTCTCAGGATAGTAAGACAGTGACACTCAAGTCTTTTCTTTATATTTTTAACATATGTTTGTATTTAAATACAAATGTCTTAATATCAGTAATAATATATATATATATATATATATATATATATATATATATATATATATATATATATATATATATATATATATATATATATATATATATATATTAAAATACATACATGTTGGTAATTATTTGTTTAAATTCTGACATGAAACAGAAATCTATAATAATTTTGCAAAAAATTTTATTCACATTCTATATTTAATATCTTGAGATGACATTGAATAATGCCGATTAAGACACTATTTGGCTAAAAATGAAACACAAGTAAGGCCTGTATATTTCATTCTGCAGTGACCATCTTCACTTTTTCCAAATAATTGTAATAGGATAATTAAAGATGTTTTATAGTGAGTAGTCTTAAAATATGTAATGTACTGTATCACCAAAATGTTGACCAGTATATCTGACACTTTTTTACTCAGGTAACAAAATAAAATAAAAAAACGGGTGAACACAGAACAAAAGAATTTCTCACGTGGAAAGTCGTGTCACAAAAAAACATAAAAGCCTGGGCAGGCAGACGGGGGTTAGGCAGGGTAAAGGGGTGATTGCATTTTCCCTAGATTGCTAAAAGCCTTTAACACATTATTGAAGATGCAAGCCATAGTGGAAGGCAGGGTGCTAGCTGGTTTAAAAGAATACCTGAATCCAGAAGACAGTTATAGTGAAGGACGAAGTGTCAGGATGGGCAAATGTAACTTGCAGGGTCCTCAAAAATCGTACTAGGCCCAATACTACCTCATGTTAATGAAATACCAGTGGCGGTAGACTCCTACATTAAATGAATAAATAATTTAAAATGGAAAAAATTAGCTTAGATTAGAAGAGGACTCTGACAAGCTACAAAATTATCGCCCAAGTGGCTACTGAGTGTAACTCCAGCAAGAACATATTGATGATAATAGTGCTGGGAAAGCCATAGACAGATTACCACCTGGGAAAGTGGGGGCGTTGGAAGAAGCAAAATGAACTCATGGAATCAGATAAAGACAGGAATAACTTTTCCAAACCTGTAATCTGCAGTGCGCATCAACAGAGTAATATTTAAAGTGAATATCTAGGTTGGCAAAAACACTAAATAAAGGTTCCTTTCAGAACACTTCGTCACATACAATAATTTTAGAACACTTAGTGTCAATGTTAAAGGTTCAGCTTAACCAAACATGGAGCAAAATCAAGAAAGTTGGGATATAACTCAGACTGGTGCCAGAAATGAGAGCAATGAGATATTGGACAGACTGCATCAACAAGATCTCTTGTCACTGGGGGAAAAGCAAAAGGGGGATATAATCAACATAAAAATATAACCCAGGGCATAAACAAACCCTGACGTGAAAGATCCCTTCCGGGGAAGGATGAAGAACATGGGAACAGTGGAACTTTCATAGTGAAATATACCACGGTGACGTCGGAAACATTTCTACCATATAAGATTAGAAAAATGGCATTAGCTAGACAAAAGACGAAGCTGACTCCCACAAACTGAAGAGGTACTTACAGATATATAATTATTAAAGGCAATTTTGTAAACACCTAAGTAATGTTTTTCGTTGAGTGTTCCTGTTCACGATAGAGTGTTTACAACAATAAAAACTAAGATGCAAGTGTATTTGCTGCTGTTAGTATTGTAGATAGCCTAGAAATTAACTAATGGAAATTAGTTTTGTAAACACAGTTTCTAAATTTGATCTACTGTGGTAAGAACTAAGTGCGTATGAGAAAACAAAAGGTTGAGTACTAGTCTATTACATAGGTTGTTATTTATAAAGGAAGGGCAGGCAGACCAAGAACACGGTATGGAAGGGGATCGGGGATGACGATGAACGTGACGATTTTGAAATGAAATAACATGATTGAAACAAACTTGGACTAAACTAGCTTACCCATCTTTGGTCCTGGTCCTCGGTTCATGTCATTGGGTCCCCCTCCACGCTTGGGTGGAGACACAACAGGACCCACGGACGTGCTCCACCGGCAGGACACGCCGCCTCTTCTTGGGAAGTTTGGCTCTGGCTTGAGTGTGACTGTAGTACATGGCAAAGTTAGATACGATGACAGGTACTGGTAACGCAATTGTCAATACACCAGCCAGGGCCAAAAGGGCACCGACGAACATGCCCACGTAAGTCTTTGGTGCCATATCACCATATCCCACAGTAGTCATAGTAACTAACGCCCACCACAGACCAAGCGGGATACTATTGGAAATCATTGTGTGGGTTTGCTTGTATCCCTCAGCATAGTATACCAAGGAGGCAAAGATTACTATACCCAGCACCAGGAAAAACACAAGCAATGTCAACTCTTTCGCTGATGCTCTGAAAGTTTGTATCAGGATCTTGAGTCTGACGAGTGTCGAGTTAATTTAAATAACCTCATGATTCGAATGATACTAAAGAACTCAAGGATGTCTGCGTTTTCCAAGTGCGAAGCAAACTTGCAATAGAATGTCCACATAGAAGCTCAAGGTAGCAATAAAATCAATCATGTTCACTGAAGCTTTAAGAAACATAAATTTGTTGGGTGATGCAATTAGTCTAATTAATATTTCAAAAGTAAACCAAGTGTTACAGACACACTCTATATGAAGAATGCTTCATGAGCATTAGTTGCTTTCTTGTCTAGTGTCCCCACTGTGGTATTTTCTGCTGTCTGAACTGTCCGTTCTCTATAACAGGCACCCGCATATCCCGGGGGTGTCTTCAGGCAGAATGATAGGATGGATACGCAGATGAAGAACACTGAGATCACTCAATTACCTGTTTCAAGACACATCCATTAATACGCTTCATAAATAAGACGCAAAATATTATGCATACACAATGTAAACACTATCATGAGATAACATAAATGACATAGATGAGAGAATAATAAATAGTGACATTGGCAAGTTTACCAGTGGCACTAAAATAGGCCGTCAGATAATTTCTAATGGGAAAACTAGAGAGGTACAGGACGGCCTGGATAAGTTCATGTGTGGTCAGACAAGTGACAGATGCAGTTCACTGCAAAATAATCAGAGGAAAAGAAAATAACTATGGAATTTATAAGTTAAATAATATAGATCTTAATCAGACTGAATGCGAAAAGATTTAGGATTATGGCTAGCAGAAATTTAAGGCCAAGACAACAATGTATAAGTGTTCCTAGTAAAGATAATAGAATTCATGAATTTTTGTCAAAAGTATAAATAATAGAAGTCCTTAGGTTATACTTTGACTTTATATCTTTCAAAAGGGCCCAACAATTATGCTGTTCATTTCCCGGGGTCAAATTACAAAATGACAAGATGCGTAAAATATAAGAATGTGTCAAAGGGTTTGGGCCCCGTGTATCCCAAAACCCTTTTTTAAGAAGATGGGCTGTTTTCACTCTCTGGAAAAAATAAAATTAGGAGGATGTGACTGAAGTGTACATCTGAAACAATAAATTGGCAAAAACTAATAAACTTGATCGAAGCGGGAAAAAACCTTCTATTCCCCCCATTATCTTTTTTCCAGATAGGGTAGGGAAAGGAACCCCAAAAGTAATCAATTTCCCTTCTGATTTATGTACTAAAGAGAAGTTCCAGCTAAGGAAAAATTCTTTTTTCTTCTTAACATTAAAATCACGTTTTCCCTTTTTTGGTAATGATCGTATTACATTAGATTTTTTTAAAAAATAGTTTCAATTATATTTAAAAAAATATAACTATGTCCATTACAACTCCTAATATAAAATAAATTACATTAAAAAAGAGATGCCTGGGCCCAAAACCTGGGCATGATGCCCCGGGCAGCACATACCGGGGTGATGCCTATTTAAAAACCTGGGCATGATGCCCCCTTTAACACATACCTGGGCATGATGCCCCCGGTCAGCATACCTGAGCAGTGCCCTGGTCCATACCTGACATGATGCCCCGGTCCCCTCCTGGGGATGATGCCCTGGTCAGCCCCGGGGGAAAGCCCCGGGCAGCCCTACCTGGGCATGATGCCCCGGGCAACCAAACCAGCATGATGCCCTGGTCACACATCCTGGGCATGATGCCTAGTCGCATTCCCGAGCATGATTTGGGCAGCACATCCCACTGGGTCAACACAATGGGCATGATGCCCTGGTCCCTCCTGGGCATGATGCCCCGTCCTCCTGGGCATGATGCCCCCGGTCAGCACATACCTGAGCATGATGCCCCGGTCGCACATACCTGAGCTGATGCCCCGGTCACACATACCTGAGCATGATCCGGTGCCCTACCTTGGCAGCGGAGGAGTATGGCCCTCAAAAAAGGGGCCATAATTTAGGTTTGCTTTTGCCCCCCGGGGGTTTCCAGAGAAGTAATCATCTTCAAACCCAAACCCGGGGAGCCCCCCTCACTGGGTTTATCTGTGTAGGTCAAGACGATCCAAGACGCCAGTGTTTTTTGCGTGTTTTTGCTGTTGGGAGCAAGGCATCGTAAAAATGCCATCAAATACGTTTAAAAAGTTCATGGTTAATGGGTTTTACTGTCTATACGAGGGTCATTAAGGCGGCATGTCACCGTCTTTGAGGGGCAAAGCGGCATGTCACCTGTCTTATACAGGGCTTAAGGGGCATGTCACCTGTCCATCAGCACCAAGAATACTTTAATCCCTAAATTTAAAATTATTAGCATATATAATTGGATACACGTCTATATATATTCTCGGAATATTGAAGAAATATATACTTTTTTTATTATTGTTATCTACAAAAAAGTGTTGAATAAAAATATTATTTAAGGATGAAAAAAAGTTAGGTTGGGTAAGGGTTTTTCGAAACAGGGCAGGGCTCTGAGAGGGCCCTTACCTTACCCTCCCTTTCAAAGTTTTTGTGTTATTACTATGTTCTTGTTTTATGTATTACTAACATTTTTAAATTTTTTTATATTAATGGAAATGAAAACCCTACGCGTCACAAAACGGGGAAAAATAGAGGGAATCAGATTTAATAAGAGGAAGGAAGGTTAGTTCAATTTAACGGAAAAAAAAGTCTTTTATGAGCATCAAAATAGCAATGTGTAAGGAAAAAATAAGGTGATTGTTAATGGGTTAGAAGCCTTTTAAATCTAATCTTTTTATCCAGAAAAGAATACCTTAACCCCCAAAATAAGGATGGAGTAATTTTTTTATATATATATAATATATATATATATATATATATATATATATATATATATATATATATATATATATATATATAAATATATATTTTATATATATTATTTTTTCCTCCAGTGTATATACAAAAGAACATACACCTCTAGATAATATAAAAAGGAATCCCATGTTCAAAAGCAAAAAATAATGATGGGATTTGCCCTAATCGCCTAAGCAGCCCCCCGGGGATTGCAAGACCCCGGGGCCCAAAGGTATCCAGTATTTTTTTACCTGTCGTGTGCAGAGAAGAAAAACATTACATTTCAAAACTTTTCAATATGTTTGGGACTACCCAGTATATTCACCAACAAAACTCCCTTGGTTGGGTCGGGCGTTTTCTCTTTTCCGTGGGCCCCCAGACGTCAGTGGGGTAGTGCAGCTTCCCAGTGCGGTAGTAGTTTCCAACGAATGATCTATAAGCTATCCCAAAACGGCTGTGTTTCTTTTTACCAGATGTGTTTGGGAAAGGGGCAGTATCGGCTCCTGAGATCGGCGTCTTAACCAGCTTGGGGTGGGGCTGTCCCCCCGATTCCACTAAATTTAACCCCGAATAATAAGAACATATACGTTTTGTTGTAAAATCGAATCATCCCCGTCCCCCGTTTAATCTCATGAAAATTATAAAAATCTATAAATAAAATATAAAATTTATGCCTTCCCCTTTTAATTTCTTCCAATTTTGGTGAAGATGCCTGAAGACCTACAGGAGCTGTTGAAGAGGTGTACAAAAACCCCCCTCCTTCAGGCACTCTCATATATACAAATAAAATTTCCCTATAACATGAACTAATTTGTGAATAGGTGGTGAGTAATGATAACAACACTACTCACCTGCCAACCGCCAGGGTGACGGGCAAAAAAATACTTGAGGATGGGGTCGATTTGGCCCAGAGCCTCTGTGAGGCAAGGAACAGTTTGGGGTCTTTTTCAAGGTAGCCTGCAAAAAATCAACAAAAACACTACGTCACAATCACTAATTAGAATTGAGACTAAGGACGTTTTTTTGCACAAGTATATATTTCCTCTTATACCATGATGAGGTATATATTAAATCATATACAATGGACCCCCCGGTTTACGTACTGCTCCCAAACTCAACAATTTTGTAATTATTTTTGTAAGTGCTTTTGTAAGTGTATTTTTGGGGCAAAAGGACTAATCTAATTTACATTATTCCCATGGGAAAAAATTCGTTCTAACGGCATTGAACAGCATTCTGGAACGAAATGCTTTCCGGGGGTCCATTACTTTATATATATATGTGTGTGTGTGTGTGTGTTTTTTGAAAACAACCACAGGGAGAGTTAAATTATAGTTGGGTTTCGTGTTGCAATCAGAAAACCCAGAGCTTGAATGTTGGGGAAATGAAGGGGGGTCCCAGCAGACGTTCCCGTGGAACGTTCCCAAAACATTCCACCGAAGGAATCGATCGATCTCACTATTTCTGCAAAACCAAAACTTTTATGATGTGTTGATTCAAACAACCCAACATCTAAAAAACATACACATTCAATAAGGCGAAGTACTGAAATACGTAAACCCACTGTGGAAATTTGCAGATAAAAGGAAGGATTTTTTTCCCAAATTAAAAAAATGTTTGATTAACATGCATTAAAATTTAAAAGGTGAGTGGAAGTGGTATTTGAAAAACAGGTTTCTGAGCATCTCTGGGGTGACGGGCGTTGGTTAAACTCTATACAGCCACTTTTGACTTTTGTCTGAATGCGTAGAGCTCTTGTAGGCTTTCTATAGACTCTATTAGAGCTTTCATAACTCTATGTAGACTTTCTTAACCTATGTAGACTTTTTATAGAGCTCTGTGTAACTTTCTATACAGCTCTGTGTAGAACTTTCTATAAAGCTCTTTTTAGGCTTTATATAAGCCTGGAAATATAGAGCTCGTAGAGCTTTTTTAACATGTGTAGAGATATAGGCTCTGTGTAGACTTATATAGGCTCTGTAGGGTTTCTATGAGCTTTTGAGACTTTCTACAGAGCTCTGTATAGACTTTCTATAGAGCTCTGTGTAGAGTTTTCTACAAAACTCTGTGTAGAACTTTATATAAAGCCTGTGAGGCTTTCTATAGAGTTTGTGTGAGTTTTATATGGAGCTCTATAGAGTTTTTATGATTTTGTGTAGAACTTTCTATAGGCCTACAAGAAGTTCAGGCCCTGATCCAACATGGGGCCCTGGTCAACCGGGCCGGGGGGGCGTTGACCCCGGAACTCTCTCAGGTAAACCCCAGGTAAATAGAGCCTGTGTAGAGCTCTGTCTCTTCTCGAAACTATAGGCGTTACAATTTTCTATGAATAAAAGGGTTTATGGGGCTTTTTTTAAAACCCACTGGACGTGTTATTAAATGTTGAAGATTATCGTTAGATGTTTAAATTGTCTCTCAAGTTTGGTCATGTATCTCTAGATGTTTATTCTAAGTCCTATCTCTTAGATATTACTTAAAGTTTGGGGGGAATGGGAGGTAATCGGGTTTGATACGAGGAAATAGGGAGCTCCCTTTCCATCGAAAACCCCCCCAAAAGGTCCCCCTCGGTTTTTTCCCTTTTTCTCGTGCTTTTCCACCCACGTTAAGAACCACCCCATTTTCGGCATCCATGGCTGAGTGACGAGGGTGGGGCGTGGTGGTGGTGGCGTGGGCGAGACGTGGTGGCGTGGTAGGGGCGTGGGCAAGACGTGGTGGTGGTGGTTTTTCATGGGGGGGGGAGAGGTCAGTGTTGCAGACGGGCTTCTCCCCCCCCCCCACATCCTCCTGAACAAACAATAACGTTAAATGTTGTTATTAGTTAAAAAAAAACAATAACATTAAATGTTGTTATTAGTTAGAAAACAAAAAAAAAGTGTTTCTTTAAAAAGAAATTTTTAAAAAAGTTGTTAAAAAAAGATTTTTTTTTTAACTGAGAAAAATAATTTCTTTAGTAAATAAAAATTTTTCTTTAATAAAAAAAATTTTCTTTAATAAAAAAAATAATTTTTTTTATTAAAAAAAATAATTTCTTTAATAAGAAAAATAATTTCTTTAATAAGAAAAATAATTTTTTTTTAGTGAAAAAAAATTTTCCCTTTAATAAGAAAAAAAATTTTTTTTTAATAAAAAAATAATTTTTTAATAAAAAAAAAATAATTTCTTTAATAAGAAAAATAATTTCTTTAGTAAAAAAAAATAATTTTTTAATAAAAAAAATAGTTTCTTTAGTAAAAAAAATAATTTCTTTAATAAGAAAAAATAATTTCTTTAATAAGAAAAATAATTTTTTTAAGTAAGAAAAATAATTTCTTTAATAAAGAAAAAAACCCTTTAGTAAAAAAAAATAATTTTTTTTAGTAAGAAAAAAAATATTTAGAAAAAACTTTAAAAAAAAAAAAAAGCTTTTTTATTTGGGAAAAAAAACTTAAGGAAGAAAAAAAACCTTTAATAATAGAGACTTTGATTTCAAGAGAAGGGGAGCTATTGCTCCCCGTGTCATAGGGATGCTAAACGCACTTGCTGGCGAGATTACTTTTTACTGCCCTTTGGCTTTCGATGAGTGCAGTTGGGAAAAAAGTGCGGGGAAAAGAGTGGTAAATTCTCCCCCCAAACCCCTCCTGTTCTTCAGGTTGCCGGTGTCGATATAGCACACCCTCCTTTTCCGTTGCCACTGAAATTGGGAATCATCTCGTCCGGGATTTCTCCCGGGGGACATCTATACCCCCCCCTTTTTTCCTTTTAAGTCTTTCCAGCAAATTAAAAAACCCTTAGATTTTTTCTTTTTAGAGAAGAATCCTTAATGTGCCTTTTTCCCTTCAAGAACTGGAGGCAACACCCCTGCTTGCCGATCATCGGAGCCGGGCCAGACGGCCCTATTCGTATGCTGGGACAACAGTCCCCCTCTTACTGTCCTCACAACTCTTTTAACTTAATGGTCGCAAGGGTTCTTCCCCCGCTGTGGGAAATCTGGTTTTTCTCCCTTTTTAAAACCAGGTACTACGGGGCGTGATTCCTCTCACTACCGTCCCATCGCTCTTACCAGTCAGTTTGCTTTTGGAACGTCCCGGGTTTAAAAGACGTTTGATGTGGTTTTGAGACCCACAATAGTCTCTCCCCCAGTAAATATGGCTTCCGTAAGGGGCCCTTCTGATTGGGCCCCCTTTTTGCGCTTGGATACAAAATTCGTAATGCCTTTGCGAATA
>WNWK01021512.1:0-33979 GCA_009830355.1 Cherax destructor
AAAGCATCCCTTCCCACAACCACATCCTTGACTCCCACCGCCCCCAACACATCCCTCAAAACTGCAAATTCACATCCCGAGCCTCGAGGCTCTACATCACGCTTCCGAATAATACAGTTCCAATCACCAGCTATTATTACCACCTCAGGCAAGCCCCTTAAAGCATAAACTAAAAAATCATGCACAAAAGCTTCCTTCACACTCCTTACATTGGTAGCAGGCATATAAACCCCAATAAAACTAACAGGTATGTCTCCCCATACCCCATCAACCCTCACAATCATCCCATCCCCCACCTCCTCCCAAGACCTCATACTAAAAGGGCTGGTGTCCCTAATGCCTACCAACACCCCACCCTTGAGATTCACTGTACTCCCCGTGTATAAAGTAAGTATAACCCTTTAGCAACAATTCCCTACCACACTTAAAATTGTGTTCCTGTAAGAAACATACGTCAATCCCCTCTCTCCTTAAAGTTGCTTCCACCCATAACCGTTTAACCTCTGCCCGAAGGCCATTAACGTTCATACAGAGACACTTGAAGGTTTCATTGGAGGCTTCCCACGATGCTTCACCAATTTAGACCCACCAAGCTTCATCACTAGTCCTCCCCCACCATAACCCCCTCCCTCCCCGCCCGTGATTTTAACCTTAACCCCACCTTTCCCGCCCTTAGCCACATCCGCCCATACTTTCTTGCCGGTTCTCTGAGCTGGCGTCAACACGTCATCCTCCACTGATCCACTGGATCTCTTTTGGGATCCCTCTGCTACCTCCATGACCTCACCTGCTTCCTCACCACTCACATCCAACACGCCCCTATATACCTCTGCCTCAACCACACACACCTGCACCTGATCATCCATACCATCACCTGCCTCCTTACTTACATTACCATTACTTACCATTCAGCACTTCACCCGGCCTTGCCACCATCTCCGGTAAGGTACCCTCCACATAGTCGTCCGCAACCGGCGCCGGGCTGCAGTGATACAACCACCTCCACCTCTTCCTCCACAACGTCACTCCACTTGCCAGTACTAATCAGCTCACCCGTAGCTGCTAGCTCCTGTTGATGTACGGCCTCATCCATCAATGTCATCTCCCCTTGTTCCTGCATCGTGGCACCATGTTGTCACTGGGTTGTTGTCCCCCATCGGTCACACGCCATAGCCATATGCCCCGGCTGCCCACATAGCCTACACGTTAACACCTGCCCCACGTACGTAACATATACTTGCGTACGGAAATCCGGCAGAACATACGATGGTATAGGTCTCCTCAATGTCATCTTGAGACTGACCGACCCTTCCGGCATACCAGCATAGGCCCCCTGGGTCCACCTCCCAATGTTAGCTGCATGTATCACACCATATGCCTGAAAGACCCTCTTCACATCAACTGCATCGGCCTCAAATGGCAAATTACGTATTCTGATCCAAACATACGTAGCCGACACATCCCGTAACCTCACCTCCAAGCTTTCACTAACGACCATTTGCTTGTCCTGATAAGCGTCAACCACTCGTTCATATGCTCCACTGGTCACAAATTTCACAAATACCCTAGTGGCTCCATTTAGCGCTACACCGTATAAATCTTCCGTGGGTATTCCATAAGCGTCTCGAATTATGGCAGGCAATAATACTTCTGCATTGGACGGGTAGATAGCTCCTACCAGCACTTCAATACACACAGTGTTTATCCGCCTCTGGTACGTCGCCGCCATATTGAAACTAAAGGTTGTGGCCACTGTCCATCAGAGACCCTTGCCAGCACACCTGCTCGCGACCAAGGTCGGGCAGCGAATGATGTGAACAGGGACAAGATAGACTTTCCGTCTGCCTAGTTCCTGAGCTGATAATTCAATCTTGTGTATAACAGTAGTGGTAAGTCCTGGGATTTCTGTGAATACATCTGAAAACGTATTTACTTTGGCACTTACTTGAGACTTTTGTTTACACGATAGTTCACTGTTGATGTTGACATTTGAGTTATGGGTGGCAGAATCATCAGTTAAGATATCCAGTAGTTCCTTCAATTCTGTGCGAGACTCGTCATCTATAATACAAATTTTACATTCGTAAGAATCATGACTGCTAACTAATCTGTAAGACAAAGTGTCTTCATCAAAGGTATTTAAGCAAAGATTAACTTCTCTACGGTGATACCGCTTTAAAATGTTGACGTGGTACATTCTTTCCTTACCCTTGACATCCAAGATGTAATCTACCTTATTACAGACCTTGGTTACCTTATACGGCCCTCGCCAGGTAATTAATAATTTGTTGGATTTGTCCGGCAAAAGAACTAGTACCTCATCACCAACATTAAACTTACGTTGGGAGCTCTTATGGTCAAAATATGTCTTGTATGTTTCCATAGACACATTAAGGTTTTTGACAACCAAATCAGCAGTTTCTTCCAATCTTTCCCTAAGGTCTAGGAGAAACTGGTAAGTGTTCTGAACTTCAGGTTTAATATCTTTAGACCATAGTTCATTCAGGATATATAGGGGTCCACGAGCCTGTCTTCCATAAAGTAATTCAAAAGGGGAATATCCCAGAGAGTCACTAGGAATCTCCCGCATTGCAAAGAGAGCACATGGTAGATATCTATTCCAGTCAGTTGGTTTAAGAATACAGAGTTTCTTTAATATAGACTTAAGGATGGCATGTTGACGTTCCACTCTTCCATTACACATTGGATGATAAGGTGTAGTGAAAAGCGGTTTAACACCCACAAGTTGATAAACTTGTTCCATTACTTCTGACGTGAATTGAGTCCCTTGATCAGACAGAATTTCACGTGGAATACCTACCCGTGAAAAAATGCACAGTAAAGCTTCAGCTACCTCTATGGACGTGATGGATTTTAAGGGTACCGCCTCAGGAAAGCTGGACGCATAATCTATCATAGTCAAAATATACTTATGACCTCCTGATGAACGAGGAGTGAGGGGACCAACTATATCCACTGCAACTCTAGCAAATGGAACTGAAAAAATATGCATTTTGACCATGGGAACCCTCTTAGTTCTACCCTTTTGAGAGGAAAGTTGACATACGTGACATGATCTACAGTACTTATAGATGTCAGAGGACATCCCAGGCCAGAAGTACAAGTCTTTGATCTTTTCATAGGTCTTCCTATGGGAGAAATGGCCAGAGACAGGCAGGTCATGAGAAATTTTCAAAATAGTCTCACGACAATCCCTAGGAATGACTAATAGAGTTTTTCCCACCTCATTGGGATTGTCCGCAGTCACTATAGTCCTGTATAGAAGATTACTTTTGAACTCAAATTTATAACTAAACTTCTTTCTTTTAATCACTTTGTCATTTAATGCTAGCTTTCAGGTTTCCTCTAAGGAAGGACAAGTCTTATGGAGACCTTCCAAATCTAGGTGTGACAGCTCAATAGGTTTTCCTTTGGAAAGTACTAAAGGATGGATTGGTTTTACCTTAGATTGAGCTCTGGTAAGGACGTTAACCGCGTCCAGTTGTGGGGAAGATTCAGTCACCTGTGGTATTTCATCAGTTTCTGTGCAGATTGGTTTGGATTACTGCCTCTCTAAGGTTTTTACCGGAACTTCCTGATTATCAGAACTCAGCATAGAGTAATCCTGTTTAATCACTTCTGGAGATGCTAGGGAAGAAACAGAAGTATTAAGTTCATCTTTTCCGGAATCATGTGAAAACCTTACACAGTCTAATTCGAATGAGAAGGTAGCCCCTTCTATGTTCCCAACCAAAACAGAACATGAAGTTATTGGGGCCACCACTGCCTCTACCCAACCAGTAAACCATTTGCAGTTAATGAAACATCTGAGAGTAGGAAACACATCACTTCTTCCTAAATAGTCAGTTAATTTAGTACTTTTTATACCGAGTTGAATCTAAGTTAGGAAAGAGTTTACTCGAAATAACACCCGGTATCTCTAAGAATGGTGGAAACATTCATGCCATTAACAGTACCTTCACTAAAAGGTGCGTTAATATTAGCTTCGGTGAAACACTTTCCAATATTCTCACCTTTTTTCTTGGGACAGTCTGGACGTCTGTGTCCCAATTCGTTACAGTTGTAACATTTTACTGGGAATTTCTTAGAGGAAAAGGGTTTGGATAACTCAGATTGTTTAGGTACAACAGATTTATATCCACTACGCTCTTTAGGGTAGTTATTATGAGCGAAGGCATATATATCTGCCGCTTGTGTCATTTCAGAAGCAGTGTGAACATCGCGTTCTTTAATAAAAATACGTAAGTCAGAGTTAAAACCCTTTACCAGGCCACGCATCAAATTTGAGACACTGCAACATTTGCAACCTATATTCTGATAATATAAGCAATTCTAAGACATATTTATTTGTGTTCATTTGTCAAGTTTATTTATTTTAGGCGCCTCTAAAATACCCTCTATGGCAGAATCAAATATGAGGCACACCTGGCCTGGTAAAGGGTTAACAGAAGAAAGAAATTGGTCTCTTACCATCAGGTCGCGTAATGAATCAAAGTCATGATCGACTTCGGCACTATCAATCCAACAATCAAACAATCTGAAAAGGGTTGTCAGATACTGCATATAATTCTGATTGGGGGATATTTTAGTGTGCCGAAACTCAGACCTGTAATGATGGGTGGTTTTCTTGAAAGCCTGTAAGATAGCTTTCTTAAGTAGAGGATAATCAGTGATTACGTCAGCTGGTAAGGTGAAATATACGTTTAAAGCTGTACCTGATAGAAGTAATCCAAGCCTTGTAGTCAAAGAATCTGAGGGCCACTCACAGAGTGTGGCAGTGTTCTCGAATCTAGTGATTTATGCCGCGATGTCTTCCTGCTCTGTGAAAGGTGGTATTTGAGGCATCCTAATATTAGATTCGTGGGTACGGTATTTGTGGAGAAAATTCTTCAAAGGAGGCGGGGTATGCGCCCTTTCTACCCTTTTTAAGGGCCCTACCCTTTCCGCCCTTAGAAAGGGCCAGACGAGGCGTGTCTGGTTGCGAAAACAAATTAACTCATACCAGATGAACTGACCACAGTGTGTCACGTGTTGTCTGACCAAGTAGCAACGAGTATATGTGTGTCAATAGACATTTGAGATAAATGTAACTCTTTGCCGTAACAGGAAAATTACAGGAAACTGCTGTATTAGTTTCTACACTTGAACATTACAATCATGTGCTCCAGTGATCGAAGTATTTAGAGAACACAAGCATTTTAATTGCCACTTGTAGCAGCATGTAGCAATTGTTGAAATTGTGCTGATGTCAACGATGCCAAGCCCGCGGAAGCACGAGGCTGCACGAGGCTGCACGAGGGAGAGTGAACTCGGCCACCGAGGGGGTCATACGACGCGAGGGGATGTAACCTAACAAAGACATTAGTCGTGGACGTCGGTGTGCTAATTTAATCTCCACTAACGTCGGGAAATCGGATAAGAACTCTGTTCCAGCACATTTAGTGAATAAAATCGCGGTATATTCAGAAGTGTGCGCAGCTTCTTACTACTGCAAAAAGACTGAAATTGAAGAATGTAAAGGGACAATGAGTTTGCGTCATCTAACAAGGCAGTGACTCTTCAGCACGGTTCTTCAAACAAGACAGCGATATCCGGGTGTGAATTAAGGGTCCGTTACAAATACCCAGGTAAGTCTGCTTAAACCTAGATGCCACCTGCTGCGCAGTTAGGAAAGCATAATTTGCTTTAGGAAGATTTATCATATTCACCCGGTGACTCATGGGCGATCCGCCCAAAAACCGTGAGTAAACCGCCTTTCAGTCCATCAAATGACTGAGTATATGGCATACGCTCCTTTGGGGCAATAATATAAGTCTCACACCTGATGTTTTTACCATACAGCCCTGTGGGGAATGAGGCCATAGATGTATCCTCTGTGAAGATGTCAGGGATGGCTGCGACTTCTTGGATTCATCAATAAGCTAAGTATAGCAACATTAACAGTCCATTTTATTGTAGGGGTACATTCCTCCACAATTTTGGTCCTTACGAACCGGAAGTTTGATCGTATTCGAACCGGAAGAGTGGCCACATGGTGGTCCAAAGACTCATACTACAGTGTATAAGGATCTACGATCCAAGGTCCTTCGAAAAAAGCTGTAAAACTAGTGTTTTTACAAAAGAAACTAGAATATATGAGTCCCTACTCTCAATCAAAGAGCATGGGAAGCTCTTGCGAGGCATAGAAAACGCGAACCGGCAAGCGCTCACCCAAGGTTGGGGGACAGTACTGCTGGGGGGACTCCCCCACTCACCCAACTCTGCGAGGAGCTAAGTTCCAATTTTGCTTAAGTCAGCGAGAAGCAGACTGGTGCACAGCTGGTCTGAATGTGTATACGTATACACACCATTTATGTATACACAGAGTTTATAAACTCAGTGTTTATAATTTTATAGACACAAATTAAGAGAAGAAACTGTGTATTATGTTTGTCTCTTATATAATATAGGAAGTTATTAAGTTTCAACTTTCATTGTAACATTTGACATATGTATGTATATAAACATTGAATATATATGTGTAATGTATATACAGTGTAATATTTTAATGTGTGAAATGACGTCAGTGCTGAGACTCAGTGGTTTAGCTGAGACAGCAATTAAGGACATAAACAAACACCCTCGGGGTTAGTCCATATGTACTCTGCACCCTCAAGGCCACTGACCTTGAGAGACACGGGTAGTGGGTCAGCAGTGTGCTGACGCAGTCAAAACAAACTCAGCTGGAGTTTTTAAACACTCTAAGAGTGCTGTTAGTCATTATACTAGCAAAATGTCACGTCATTAACCACAAAATTCGAAACTTTACAGACGAAAATTACTCAAATAGAACAATTAATTTCAGTCTGTATAGGTTTAACCCAAGACACAAATATAGACTATGATCAGTTGGAAATTAAATATGAATTATTTAATAATTGTCTGGAAATCATTAATTCAGGCTATGAGAATTATGAAAGGGAATTTCTAGATACCAACCCGTCAGAGGAAGAAATTAAAAGTGTCTTGGATACTAGGATGTTAAGAGCATGTGATAGAGGCTTCTTGCAATTCTTGATGAACACGGAGATCCATGAGTCTGGCCTGTGGCAGAGTGCATGGGCATGTCATTTATCGCCTTTTCGAAGTCTTTCAGCGTCAGGATAATGTCAGATAGGTTTGTGTCTACCAAATTTTGTGGCTCTCTCATAAAAAATTAATTTAGGTCTTCGACTCTCAGTCTGGTTAGCGGCTCGCTAAAAACCGAGTCATATTGAGACTTGAGTAGCTCACTCATTTCCTTGCTGTCATCTGTGTAGGACCCATTTCGTTTAAGTAGGGGCCTAATACTGGATGTTGTTCTCGACTTTGATTTGGCATAAGAAAAGAAATACTTTGGGTTTCTTTAGATTTCATTTATGGCTTTTAGGTCTTTCCACGTTTCTTGACTCATGTAAGATTCCTTTTGCTTTAGTTCGATGTTTGCTATTTCTCTGACCAGTGTCTCCCTACGTATTGCAGATATATTGGCCTCTTTTAGCCGCTCTGTTATTCTTTGCCTTCGCCTGTATAGAGAGCGTGTTTCTCTTTCTAGTTTACATCTTCTCCTTTTTCTTAAAGGAATATGCTTTGAGCATACCTTGAGTGCCACAGAGTTAATCTGTTCGAGACATAGGTTGGGATCTGTGTTGCTTAGGCTATCTTCCCAGTTTATATCATTTAGGATTTGGTTTACTTGGTCCCACTTTATGTTTTTGTTCTTGAAGTTGAATTTGGTGAAGGCTCCCTCATGACTGATCACATTTTGTCAGTCTGGGGCACCGTGCATACATGTCTGAACCTCTATTATGTTGTGATCTGAGTATATTGTTGTTGATATGGTGATATTTCGTATCAAATCATCATTGTTAGTGAAGATGAGGTCCAGTGTATTCTCCAATCTTGTAGGCTCTATTATTTGTTGGTTTAACTTTAAGGTGAATTTGATGCAGAGATTTAAAAGCTCGTGTGTGTGTGAGTTTTCATCTGAGCTGCCTCCTGGTGTTATCTCTGCAACAACATTATTTGCTATATTCCTCCATTTTAGGTGCCTTAAGTTGAAATCCCCCAGGAGCAAGATGTTGGGGGCAGGAGCTGGAAGATTTTCCAGACAGTGGTTAATTTTCAAAAGCTGTTCCTGGAACTGTTGGGACGTTGCATCCGGAGGCTTGTATACAACCACGATGACCAGGTTTTGGTTCTCGATCTTTACTGCTAAAGCTTGGGTTGAACAAATATCTTGTTAGTGGGATGGACTGTGAAGGACCTGCCTAGTATGGGCCAACAGGCCTGCTGCAGTGTTCCTCCTTTCTTATGTTCTTATGTTCTTATCATTTAGTAGTTCCGAGCATATAAATGACTCTGTGATATACAGGCCAACCCCCCCTCTTCATCCTTTTGCCTGTTCACTTTGTCGCATCTGTATAGGTTGTAACCCGGGATCCATATTTCGTTGTCCAAGTGATTTTTTATGTGGGTCTCTGTGAAAACGGCGAACATTGCGTTTGACTTTGTAAGCAGTACACAGATGAAAGGTATTTTGTTGTTCGTTGCTAGCTTTAGACCCTGTACAGTTGCAAAGAGAATGTCATTGGATTTATGGTATTAGTGGTATGGGAAGTGATCTTTTTTTCCTGGCACTAATATCTGTTGTTTTGGAGTGGAGGCCATCGACTGTGATTCCACTCCAGAAATTATTGGAGTTGGTGTACGATTTCTTGTCATTTCCTGCCATCTTTTTTTTCTTCCTGGCGTTAGAAAACCTCTCTTGAGTGGCTGTGGCTACCCAGGTTTTCCCATGGTCTGGATGTTTTGTATCTTCTTGTACCCTTCAGGTGGTGTGCCTGGCAATATAAGTTATAGCACTGTCTTTCCTGAACTGAAGAGTGACACATTTCAGGGTGGAAAAGCTTACAGGAAGGGAGGTTGCATTTTCCTGTTGTCATATGGGCACGGCATTTTCTGGGGTGGTCAAAGTTGCACGTCCCATCTGTTTTTTCCAGATATTCCATGCCTGCAGATACCAAGTGCATAGAATTTGCATAGACCTAGTTTCTGTTTGCCTTGGTTTTCTGTGACTGTATTTCCTGCTGGTGCGTGTTTTCTTGTCTCATTTCTATTTTCACTGGTACCAACAATGGAGCTTTCACCAGTTATTTCTGGTAATTTATCTTCACTATTTCTAGGGGCATCCCCTTGTTTACTATCTCCCATTGTATTGCTAGTTTGTAACATTGGTTTTTTCATGTCCATGTCTACACCTGTTTCCCCACTACAGCTCCTGTCTCCCTCCAGGCCACTAACATTCATTTCTCCATTCTTACAGTTACTGTCTACCAGGACAGCATCTGTATATTCTACTAATAACCTACTCAAAGAGTAGATCTGTCTATTTGTATTATATATATATACATGTATTTGTATTTCTACGTGTATTGTTTGAACAAGCTTACCGCTCTAGTAGTTACTGTTTGGGTGTTTGATAAGGGCGCGTAAAAACCCCGTCAGCTTATGAATCCGGTCAGAGGATGCCTTATTTTTTAACGAATCCGTTTAAATCCGGTCAAAGGTACACTTATTTCTTGGACGAATCAGGACGGATCCGGTTAGTGGAACACTTATTTTGAACGTATCCGGTCGTTGATTTTGGACTAGCTCATGAAGAGTTTAGTTTAATATATTTATTATGCACCCCATACACATCTTGTGGGCGGTAGTCAAAAGATTACAGAGCTACATAATGGGTCCAGGGACTGGACCTCAAAGTTTGATAGCTGAGCAAGTTACAAAGGTTGTGGAAAATATTGGTATTTTCCGAAAGTTGTAATTGATAAACTTTCCAATATGAATAGATATCTTTAATGTACTGCTGGTGGCTTAAAGTTTATGTGGGTATGAAGATAGAACCATCCGATAAGCGTGGGCAGAGGTGTGAGTGGAGGGGAGACGCGGATTCAAGTGGTAAGGGCAGTCATGTGTGAGTACCCATAGGCCCAGGGTGTCGGGAGATGGTATGGCGTCAAGGGTTTGGCGTTTCCGCCAACCGGACAGCGGTCAACAGCCGCAATTCGCAATATAAAGTGTTTTCAATACGTTCAACGTGTAGTGAAGGACAATCGGTCCGGGAAGCCCAGTAATAGGGCAGTAATTGGTGTAGGCCTAATTCGGACTACAGTGAAGTGAACAAACAACAGGATACAGTCGTAAACCCTGATTAAGGGTGAATTTCGTAGTAACCGTGATGAACTATACTCAATGTATACGGTGAGACGTGAAGTCTAGTGAAGCAGATTTATAAATAAGTGGAAGTGAAGGTACCGTATGGCAGCGCGGGCAGGGACGCCATCACAGGACCGCCATGTTGGATATGGAAGGGAGGATTAACTTTATCTTCGCTCATCGACTCTGAATTTCGGTATAGAGACGGTGAATGTGTATAAACTAGTGGGACATCGAGCCATAATGTACATAGTGTGTAAAGTTATACGTATAAACTGTAATAAAGGGAACTAGCGAGAGGATATGAATCGCTACTCCCGACCAACCACATGTTATGTACCGCCCGGTCCCGTGGGCGTAAAAGAGATCAAGGAAATTAATCTTTGACTCGGCGGGACAACCCATACAAACATTTTGACGGAAGAATTATATCTACTGAGCAAGATCACGTGATCTATCGAAGCACATCAACAAGGATGCGGCTTCCCACCGTAAGTATGTACATTGTCCTCGTACTAACTGGCCAGTAGGTATGTTGAGATATTGTGTGTCTGCGGTGGGAATGATGAAGATCTTAAGTGAACACCCAAGACGCAGATAAAGGGTGAGTGGATATTAATTAATTGTGCTCTATCCTCCTTCTCCTCAATCAGTCCTATTTCCTATATCTAAACTATACAATCCACTTGAAATTAATCATACCTTAATTATTATTATCTATTCAGATTTATTTACACTGGTCCAGAGTGTAGTGGGGCGAGTGTGAGAATATCGAAGGATCCCCTCGGGTGCGACCAGGAGTGGGTAAAGTTTCTCACACACCTCGCGGGAGTGACTGCGGTAAAATTATACTAGTCGGTCATCTCCCCGGGAGATTGTTTGTTGCAAGTGGCGGTGTCCCAGATAGACAATCTCTCACAATTCCCCACAAAGGTAATGAACTCAGGTAGATCTGGTCACAATCATGACAAGTTACAAAGGCGTTTACAGATTACAGAGGTATATAATGGGTCCAGAGACTGGGCCCCAACTCGTGAAGAGACAACTGGAATATTATTTAACAGAGTAATATGTGATCAGTTTGATACAAAAAGTATAACTTGCGTGTTGGATAAACCGGTGACTTCTGGCAGCACCTACTATGACGAAGTGTCGGTGTTGTTGTATACGTTCACTGACAACTATACACTGAATATCGTATTTCTACAAAACTGTACACTTTTCGTATTTCCTCAAGATTTTACACCTTTTCGTATTTCAATAGGATTTTTTTTCTCAATGGTATCACTAGATTATAGGTGAGGTATACTAGCAGGTTAGAACATTATTAATACGAGCTGACCTGCGTGGTAGATTCTGGCGACTGCTGTCAGTTGTTTACATGAACCTGCCTCTTTAGGCCTATCACTTTAGTTTTAAAATTCACCTTAGCATTTATTATCTATACACTACGGTACCACTGTGGCATACACTATACTACTATGCATACACACTATTATCAGAGAGACTTTCTTTCCTCTGACAAAAAAGTTCTAATATTATTTTGCATACGGCACGCTAGGCCTATAGTTCCCCTATGGGAGTATGGCTCTGTTTTGTTATTGCACATTAATTCTCCTTTTTTGACTCAGTGTTTACTATTTTCTGCTAGATTAGTTCCAAGCGCTGGAGGGATGTACCTTATAAGTTCACATGCACAGTTTAAAGTTCTAGCACGCAAGAGAGATCATAATAATCACGAAAAAACACGAAGCACGGCGGAACTCGTGGACGCGGGTGTGTGCTTGTCTGTAGAGGAACTTCAGTCTGGCATTCGCTTTCTTTACTACAATGTTCACTATCAATTCTCCTGACATGCATGGGTCAAAGGGGATTCCCAGATATTTTACTGAGGAAACTGAAGTGATGGATTCCCCATTACACCGGACATTAAAATTATTTACACTTCTCAGTTTATATTTCTCAGTATATATTCCGTTTTCCCGAGGTGTAACAATAGTTTGTTGTCTACTAACCATTTGCTGCAGGACTCCAGTTCCAGTGTTATTACATTAGCTATATCTTGTGGGTCTTTACCTGGCACTAAAGGACCCCAATGGAAATAAGTCACTCTGACTTTTTTTTTTGGGTTATCCTGGGTTCTCTACACATATGCTGCTATGTATGATAATCTATGTAACTGAATTTGTGTATACCTGAATGAACTTTCCACTTGACACTGAAAAGCATGTCGTTCACATAACATAGAAATAATAATGGACCCAGAATACTACCTTGGGGAACTCCACATGCTATCGTCAGTGGTTCTGATTCTGTTTTGTTGATTTTGACAATTTGTTTCCTATTGTTAAGATAGGACTTAAACCAGTCTATGGAACCTATGCCTATATCTTAAAGTTTCTTACATAATATATTGTGGTTGACAGTATCGAAGGTCTTTTGCAAGTCTAAGGTTACCATTCCTATGAGGTTCTCTATCAACATTTCAGTTCTCTAAGTAATCCATCAGATTAATTAGGGAGGTGTCGGTTGAGTATGATCTCCTGAAGCCTGATTGGTAACTATGAAGAATGTTGTTGTCATTAAGATACTTAATTACTTGACAGTAAACCGCCCTCTCTAGAATTTTGGATATTACACTGAGTATACTAACAGGCCTATAGTTGCTCATATCAGACCTACTATTTTTCTTGAAGATAGGAGTAACTTTGACCTCCTTGAACCCCTCTGGTACTGTATTAGTGGTGATGAACAAATTTATTATGTGAGCAATGGGGATTGCCAGTTCAGAGGCACCATCTTTTAGGAACTTAGACGGGATGTTATCTGGGCCGGTGCTCTTAATTGGGATTAACCTGCTTAGTTCTTTTTGCACGAAGTCATGAGATAAACTTACTAGTTGACAACTGTTTGGGGTTACCTCTTTAATGGTATAGTATGTTTTAAACTTATTAGAGTCTGTGTTAAGGTATTTGATGCAGCTGGTAGATTACTCACTAGTGTTGATGCGACAGTTTAGTATGAATTAAAACAGTTTGCCACTTTAGTTGTTTCGTGGCATACCTCGTTATCGATATTTAGTACTATGTTAGATCTATCTACGGGTTTATGGCTATACCCCAACTGTTTGAGTAGTCATCTCAGTAGTCATCCAGGGTTCAGTTCTTCGCTTAATCCTAACCTCTTTAACTGGTGTATTATTATCAAGGATGGCAGTGAACATTGTTTTTTTTTTTTTCCCAGGCATCATTTACGTCCGTGCAACTTGTTATCACTGACCAACCACAATTGTGTAGCCTATTTACCAGAGTTGCTTTATTGTAGTTTCTTAATGACCTCATATTTATTGTCCTGTGTAGGCCTATCCGTTCCCTAGTGATCTTCCTGGTGCAGTAAATGATGAAATGATCACTAACTGACTAATGTTCTCAGAGCGGTTGCGAAGTATGTGGTCAATTAGGGTGGCGGAGAACTGTAATCCGGTTTGGTGTATTAATTAGTTGAGTGGGGAAGGGAGAACAACTTTTGCAGTACCTACAGTCAGTGGTCAATCTTCAAACACATGTCAAAGCCTGTCATAGCATGAGCCAGTTCAAGAAGAGAGACAAAATGTACCTAATGAATATGGATAGAGAAAGGAAGGAGTGATTTCTTTTATTTCTAACATACATATACAATGATCTGATAATATCTATCATTATACTACTTTTCACATAGTTAAGATACGTATTTTTAAACTTTATATATAATTAATACTTATCACAAAGATCCCAGTGGAAATAAGTCAGTGTAACTTTTTTGGGTTATCCTATACATTACTGTTGGCCGCACGTAAACAGACGTACGAACCACAGCCCGTCTGATCAGGTACTGACTTTAGGTGCCTGTCCAACGCTTTCTTGAAGACAGCCAGGGGTCTATTGGTAAGCCCCCTTATGTATGCTGGGAGGCAGATGAACAGTCTTGGGCCCCTAACACTTATTGTGTTGTCTTTTATCGTGCCAGTGGCGCCCCTGCTTTTCATTGGGGGGATGATGCATCGCCTGCCGAGTTTTTTGCTTTCGTAAAAAAATATTTTCCAGTACAAATTTGGTACTAATCCCTCTTGGACTTTCCAAGTGTATATAATCATGTATCTCCGCCGCCTGTGTTCCAGGGAATACAAATCGAGGAACTTCAACCGTTCCCAGTAATTTAGGTGTTTTATTGTACTTATGTGTGCCGTGAAGGTTCTCTGCATATTTTCTAGGTCAGCAGTGTCACCTGCATTGAAAGACGCTGTTAGTGTGAAGCAATATTCCAGCCTAGATAGAAAAAGCGATCTGAAGACTGTCATCATGAGCTTGGCATCCCTAGTGTTGAAGGTTCTCATTATCCATCCTGACATTTTTCTAGCAGGTGTGGTAGATACAATGTTGTGGTCTTAAAAAGTGAGATCCTCTGACATTATCACTTCTAGGTCCTTTACATTAGTTTTTCGCTCTTTTGTGTGGTTGGAATTTGTTTTATACTTCGATATTGTTTTAATTTCTTCAGATGACGCCCGCAATTTCGGGCGTCATCTACAAAGGAAGATACGGTGCTGTAGCTTACATCCCTGTCTATGTCAGATATGAGGATGAGGAGTAGGATGGGGGCAAGTACTGTGCCTTGTGAAACAGCTTTTCACAGTAGCCGCCTCAGACTTTACTCAGTTGACTACTACTCTTTGTGTTCTATTTGTTAGAAAATTATAGATCCATCTACCAATTTTTCCTGTTATTCCTTTATCACGCATTTTGTGCGTTATTACACCATGGTCACACTTCTCGAAGGCTTTCGCAAAGTCTGTGTATTCTACATCTGCGTTTTGTTTGTCTTCTAGAGCATCCAGGACCTTGCCATCATAGTGGTCCAGTAGTTGGCACAAGCAGGAGGTACCTGCTCTAAACCCATGTTGCTCTGGGTTGTGTAACATGACGAGTATCTAGATGAGTGGCGATCTAAAGAGAGAATAAGCTTACAATAATAGGTACACCAATGTTAACTATACAAGAAATCACTTTTCTCCCTTTCTGTAACTTTATTCATTAGGTACCTTGTACTTGTACTTGTAGAAATATAGATTATTATTATTAACTGACTCGTGCATTAGCATGTGCAGGCAATCCGTTTCATTCCTTTATTGCTGTACAATAGAAGGTGTTTGAAGCCTGAGTACCTACTGTAGTTACTACAAGACTGTATTCACTTCCCCTAGTACCATATTGCTTTTGATATTCTGTACACCACTTGTGAGCAATGTAGAATGTGTTGCTCCCAAGTTTGTAAGTAAGTTTACTTAGGTATAGATGCACATAAGAACAAAACTAGTAACATAAGTGTAAATTACCTAGGATAACCTAAAAAAAAAAAGGCGGACAGAATGACTTATTTTCATTGGGGTCCTTGTAATAGCTTAATATTTAAAGCCTAGTTGTAAGTTGAAATAGAAATCAGTCATGATTATAACTTTAAAAATTAAAACTGCTATTAACTTAACTGTGTGAAAATCAGTTACGAAAAAAGGAGGTAAAGTAGGAATAAATCAAACTGAGTTATTTACACGAACACTAAAGTGAGAGGATCAGTTTACATTAGTAGGTAAACGGATGTTTACTGATCTAATTTTCTGCAAATGTTCCATTAAGCACATTTTAGTACAGGCATACAGGGGTTGAATACAGCCAAATAGTATACCTGGTATGCTCCATTTCTCTGCCTTTGGGTCAGTTTTTTTGCGTTTTATTGAGGCAGCTATGTATGACGATAAAAAAACTTTATATTGAGCTATTATTCCCATGGAGTTGAGAACTCAGGATAACCAATGAAACCCAATCGGTGTGGCTCATTTCTGCTAGCTATGACTCCCAAGCTCTTTTCGCATTTTATATGATCAAGCTCTACATCACCTAGTGGGAAAGTTATTTTCATTTCCAAGGACTAGAACTTTGCACTTTCCTACAATGAAAGCATCTGCTAGGCATTTGCTTGTCAAAATCTTCCTAAAGTTCAATGGTATCCTCTTCAGAATCTCTTATCTGCTTAATTTTGTATCGTCAGCTAATTTCCTCAAGTCAGTGTAACAAATATCAATCGTTATAGAACTGAAGCTTTTCCAGATCTGTCAGGTACTCAAAAAATGTTGTATTTTTATCAAGTCTTCCTCCCACTTTTATCCTACATTCTTAACATGTTAATCATGAAGTTCAGACGTGGCGAGGAGACACACTACAGCCTGATTTGTGGGGCTGGAAAGACATCAACTTTCTCTGTCACCAGCACTAAATTACGTCAACTCGAAGGATATCGAACCAGAGCGCTATCACCCCTTTTCCCCGTGCAAGAACTGCTATTCTTATATACACCTCGCTGAAGAATGTCCATTGAAGGAGAAGATATTTGTTCCAACTTTGGTAACGGACACAAACACATCGACTCCACCTTAACCACTCAGTCAAAATGTCTCAACTGCAAAAGTGACCATTGCACTTTTGTAGCCAAATGCTCACTCAGAAAAAAAAAATCATGGATAAGAAGATTCTCCAATTAACCCAACATCCGACCTCTGTAATCAATACTCTTTCAACAGTTCAAGACGACGTTCCCATCAAGATCGTGTACTGCATGATCTATGCCCACGTGCAACACGCTGCTTTCCCTGGCACCTTAAAATCAACAGTCAACGAGCTTTCTCGCCTCAACGACTTGCCTAGCTTCAAGTTTCCTGATACTGCACCATCCACAGGAGCACTGAAAATCCTCCCTAATACAGAAAGCATCACCGTGCCAACAGATTCCCCAACCACTGCCGCTAAAGCCACTCCAGACCTATCAACCGCAGCCTCCCAAGGAACCCAAGCAAATCCACCTGCCCTGCCTACCTTCACCTCCATAACCACTACAACACTGCCTGAAGATCAAGACACATCTGCAGAAGATATTGAAGTAGACGATCAAACCCCAATGGCCTCACCTGGAAAATCCTACGATTTTCGACAACACCTACAAACAAAAGCATCATGATCGCAGTGAGACTGTGAGAGTGGTAAGAAACACACTGCCGCAAGCCTGTTGGAACCTGTTGTGACACGTAGGTCTATACTGAAAAGTAGAGCTAACAAACAATTTTAACCATGATTTTCATTATCAGTGACCTAAAATTAGGTGAAAATTCCTACTCTGGTCTCTGAAGCATTTTAGTTGTTCTACCTGGAGGGTATTCCGGGGATCAACGCCCTCGCGGCCCGGTCCATGACCAGGTCTCCTGGTGGATCAGAGCCTGGTCAACGAGGCTGTTACTGCTGGCCGCACGCAGTCCAACATACGAACCACAGCCCGGCTGATCCGGCACCGACTTTACGTATCTGTCCAGCTCCCTCTCGAAGACAACCAGGGGTCTACTGGTAATGCCCCTTATAGCTGGTGGGAGGCTGTTGAACAGTCTTGGGCCCAGGACATTTATTGCGTTTTCTCTTAGTGTACCAGTGGCGCCCCTACTTTTCACTGGAGGTATGTTGCATCGCCTACCAAGGCTTTTGCTTTCGTAGGGAGTGATTTATGTGTGCATATTGGGAACCAGTCCCTCCAGAATCTTCCAGGTGTAGATTATGATATATCTCTCGCCTGCGTTCCAGTGAGTACAAGTCAAGTGCTTCCAGGCGTTCCCAGTAATTAAGCTGTTTGATGGAAGGCTGAAGTCGTGAATAACTAGAATTTGTCTCACAGTCAGCCATTCGCTTCACTGATAGGAGTAGAAGCACCCGCAGAAAGGCGATATATGTTGGTCCGATCCTAAATGGACACTACGAAATACCTAAGGGCAGGTGGAGATCAAATACATCTTGAATGAGGAACGTCTTCTCATTCCTCATAACCTACGATCGCCTTTAAGCATCAAAACATACACAAATACTCGCCTAGTAGACGGGCATACCAGTTAGTAATTCCTCAGTCACTAGTAAAAGTAGCTTTACAGCTAATTCACGATGCACCAGGTGTTGCACACCCTGGTATGTGCAGTAAAGGTTCTCTGTACACTCTCTAGATCTGCAATTTCACCTTCCTTGAATGAGGATGTTAATGTACAGCAGTATTCTAGCCTAGAGAGAACAAGTGACTTAAAAAGGATCATCACTGGCTTAGCATCTCTTGTCTTGAATGTTCTCATTATCCATCCTATCAGTTTCCTCGTAGATGTGATAGTGGCATTGTTGTGGTCCTTGAAGGTGAGATCTTCGGACATTACCACACCCAGGTCCTTCACATTACTTTTCCACTCTATTGTGTGATTAGTTTGTAGTATATTCAGTCCTAGCTATTATTTCATCCAGTTTTCCATAACGGACTAGTTGGAATTTGTCTTCATTGAACATGATATTGTTCTCCGTTGCCCATTGGAAAACTTGGTTTATATCTTCTTGGAGATTTGCCGTGTCCTCAATGGATGACACTCTCATGCAGATCCTAGTATCATCTGCAAAGGATGATAAAGTGCTATGGTTTACATCTCTGTCTATGTCTGATATGAGAATGAGGAACAGGATAGGTGCAAGTACTGTGCCTTGTGGGACAGAGCTCTTCACTATTGCAGCATCCGATTTAACTCTGTTTACCACTACTCTTTGTGTTCAATTGATTAGAAAGTTGAAGATCCATCTGCCTACTTTGCCAGTTATCCATTTAGCATATTTTGTGTGCTATTACACCATGATCGCACTTGTCAAAGACTTTGCAAAATCTGTGTATACTACATCTGCATTCTGTTTGTTTTCCAGAGCATCTAAGACAATATCTTAGTGGTCCAGTAGTTGTGAGAGGCAGGAGCGACCTGCTCTGAAACCATGTTGCTCTGGGTTGTGCAATTTTTGGGAGTCCAGGTGGTTTACTATCCTGCTTCTTAGAACTCTTTCAAAGATTTTTATGATATGGGACGTTAAAGCTATTGGTCTATAGTTCTTAGCTACTGCTTTGCTGCCACCTTTATGGAGTGGGGATATATCCGTTGTTTTTAGTGACTGTGGAATCTCACTTGTGTCAAAACTCTTTCTCCATAGTATACGTAGAGCCCATGAGAGGGGTTTCTTGCAAATCTTAATGAACACAAAGTTCTACGAGTCTGGGCCTGGGGCTGAGTGCATGGGCATGTCGTCGATGACTTTCTCAGTCTAGTGGAGTTAGGGTTATGTCAGAAATTTGGCATACATTGGCATGAAAAAATTGTTTGGATTGTCTATCTTTAGACGGATTAGTGACTCGCTGAACACAAAGTCATATTGAGATTTCAGTTTCTCATTAATTTATTTCTTGTCATCTGTGTAAGATCCGTCTTTTAGCTCCTCTTGTCTCTCCTGAATCCTGTATGAGTTCTTTAACTGTTAGCGCTTCCTTCCGTGTATCAGATAATCTGGCATTCTTGAGGAGCTCAGTGATTCTTCGTCTTCTCCTGTAGAGGGAGCGTCTCTCTCTCCAGTTTACTTCTTCTCTTCTTTTTTCTTAGAGGAATATGTCTTGAACATACTTCAACTACCACGAGGTTGATCTTTTCAAGGCACTGGTTGGGTCCTTGTAGTTTAAGATATCTTCGCAACATTGTTGACCACTGATGTCAAATATTCTCTCCACCACCAAATTCCAGTAAGGGGTACTACCAACAGGTTTAAACCTCTGCAAAGACTGTGACAAAATATTCGTGAGCAAACATCGAGCGTCCTCCACAAGTGCATTTCTCAACACCAATATGCCAGTTGAATTGAAGACTTGGATAATGCCTGTGTCTCATACTGAAACTCGCACAACCAACTAATTAATTACATAAGCACTCTTCTAATTGTCAAGGACAGCTAGAAATGCAAATTCCTACAATCAGTACTCATCATAATATACAACAATTTCTACCAGAACAATTTCTTCCAGAAGTGCTTTAAGATACATGAGCTAAGATTAATTGCATATGCAAGAAACATAGATATTGCAGTAAAAGAGACCTGGTTCAACTTGAAGGACAGAAAGAAGGCTGTTGAAGGCCACATATAAGTCATCAAGATGTGTGGTGGAGTGGCAATGTGCGTCAGGGATAATTTTAAATGTTGAATTAGACAAAATATTATACAAGATTGTTTTTTTTAAGCCGTTAGTGACAGAGCCCATTAGAAGATGTAACCTGCTTGACTTGGTTCTGGCTAACAAGAAATCTCTAATTAATAATCTTGAAGTTAATAATGAACCTGGAGAAAGCATCGCAAATCACTCATTTCTATTATTTCATGAAATTACTTTAATAACTGGAATCAGATCAAGGTCTGTGATATCTGTGAAGCCGATTTAATGAAGCTTGAGTAGAGGGTAGAGTAGACTGGAGTAACCTGTCATGGTATTATCCTGTGAAGCAGGACACCAAGATAGTTGACATATAACAATATTTTTCAATGCAGTGTACAAGCTGCCCAATTAACATATATTCAAAATGAGCGAAAATAGATAAAACAATAAACCTAAACGGAGAGGCATTAACAAGCAAGTCGAAAGAGGAGAGAAACATTAAAAAATTAAATTATTCAATTAAAGAGATTAATAAAAAAGGAAATAAGAAAAGCTAAAAGAGATTATGAAATTAAAGTTGCAAGGGAATCAAAGTCCAGTCTAAAAGGTTTCTTTCAGGTCAATGTCCGAGATATCTCAAGGAAGCGTTCAGAAAACATTGTAATTCATAACTCACGAAATCGTAATAACACGACTGCAAAGAAACCACAGTACGGGATGGACTCGAACTTGCGGCAAGTGAGTGTAAAACTCCAGTGGCTTACGCGGTGGCCTGGAATTTTACGACTGACTTACCGCGAGTTCGATCCCCACCCGTACCGTGGTTTATTTGTAACTCATAAATCGGTAAATGAAACAAAGAAATTAATGTACAAGCGAAAGAAGACATAGAAGAGAAACGAAGAAATAACTCTTCCAGCATCTACTATGCTAATGGCCGGAACGCAAGGTATAAAATATGTGAGATAAGACTATTTACATTTGCAGAAAATATAGACTTAAGCAATACTCGAGACATAGTTCAAATAAAAAATATGGACATGCCTGGACATACAAGGATATAAAACTTTTCACGCTGATAGAGTCAACAGGAATTTAGGCGGAGTTGCTATGTTAGGGAACATTGAAAGTGGTGCATCAAAAATGATATAAAGGCAGGAGACACAGAAACGGAAACAATTTGACGGTATTTTCTTGATGGGTGTGAAAAATTAATTTTGTGTGTTATCTACAGACCTCCAAACCTAGATAGTGACCTGGGTAAATTTCTTCTAGACGAAATTGCTAAGGCGTCTAGGTACCAGAATGTCGTTCTAATGGGAGATTGCAATCTGACGGGAAACCCAGAGTCTAGTGACTTTCTAGACAAAGTGCACTAATGTTTTTTACAATTTCTGACAGAGCCAACTAGAGTAAATAATTTGCTGGACTTGGTTTTAGCAAACAATGAATATCTGGTCTGTGACGACAAATGTAACACCGATATTGAGAATTACTGCAAACGGTGTTAAAAATGTGTAGAAGTTTCATAAATAGGAATGCAAATCATGACTGTGACAGAAAGTTGAAGAGAGAGAGAGAGAGAGAGAGAGAGAGAGAGAGAGAGAGAGAGAGAGAGAGAGAGAGAGAGAGAGAGAGAGAGGGAGGGGCTGTACTGCTAAGTACAAGACTTGGAGAAGGTATAGAAAGCATCCTACTACCTATAACAGGAACCTGCACAGGCAAGCCTGTAGGCATATGGGAGAAGGGCAAAAGTGAGCCATCTCTAAATGGGAGGCGGACACAAAAAGAAAACTGGCAACACGTAGAGTGGGCTCCAAAACCTGGTGGTCTTTGGTCAAGGACAGACAAGGTTATTTGCCTGATGAACTTATTCCACCTCTAAAACGACGGGATGGGACCACCTTTATTAGTAGTCACGAGAAAGGTGACCTCTTTGCTGAACACTTTGCTGCCAAGATGCAAGGTCCTGATCCAGCAAGGGAACCTCATTGGCTAGCTGCAAGAACTGTGGTGACAATAAGGCAGGATGAGGTGCATCTTCTTCTTACATAGCTGGACGAAGAAAAGGCTGTGGGCCCAGACAAGTTGAGCCCAAGATTGCTGAGTATATGTGCAGACCAGTTAGTAGCACCTCTAACACGCATCTGTCAGCACTGCCTACCACAATGTAAATGACCTTCTCTAAGGAAAGAGGCAAATATAGGCCCTGTTTATAAAAAAAAAAGAGCAGAGTAGAAGTCAGCAACTGCAGACCAGTGTCACTCCTGTCAATCACTGGCAAGATCCTTGAGACAATAATCTCAAGGCAAATGGCAGAGTTTTTCGACTACCACTCACTACTTTGTGACCGTCAATATGGCTTCAGAAAAGGTTACTCTGCTGCTGATCTGTTGTTAACCTTTCCACTTAGTGGCACCAGTCACTGGATGAATCAGAAGTCAGCTGTGTGGTAGCATTTGACACTGCTGGTGCTTTCGACCGAGTATGGCACCAGGGACTCTTGGCAAAACTGCAAGCACTGGGAATTGCAGGCTCTGCACTATGTCTCCTCAGTGACTACCTTCAAGGTAGATCTCTAAGTGTAGTTATCAATGGGACAAAGTCAGCAAGACATCCTACTGGGGCAAGTGTTCTACAGGGAAGTGTGCTTGGGTCATTGTTATTGAATGTCTACTTCACTGACCTTCTCCATTTCGTCCCAGAATCCCATGCATATGCAGACGACTGTACTCTGACATTTACTTATCCAAGAGAGAAAATGCCAGCTGCTCTATGCTACATCAATCACCAGCCTGGAAAACCTATGCCAGGTAACATTCGCTGCTGAGAAAACACAAATGATAATGGTCTCTAGGCATGGTAATGCCTAGAGACTATGAGGATGGTAATGCCGGAACAGTAGTAAATATGAATGGGAGAGTGTTGGTTACTGGGAACGAAGTTGATATGCTTGGAGAGAAATTTTTGACTTCAAATTGACTATGAAGAGCCACGTTGTAAATCCTGCAAACAAGGCAGCCAGGAACCTTACAGCACGTCGACGTATCTCGCATTTGTTCGACAGTAGAGGTTGCAAGATTCTGTACAAGACAAAAGTACGCTCACACAGAGTATGCATCTACACCTGGAAGATTCTGGAGGGACTGGTCCCTAATAGGCACACATAAATCCCTCCATACGAAAGCAAAAGACTTGGCAGACGGTGCAACGTACCCCCAGTGAAAAGTAGGGGCGCCACTGGCACACTAAGAGAAAACACAATAAGTGTCCGGGTCCCAAGACTGTTCAACAGCCTCCCACCAGCCATAAGGGGCATTACCAGTAGACCTCTGGTTGCCTTCAAGAGGGAGCTGGACAGATACCTAAAGTAAGTGCCAGATCAGCCGGGCTGTGGTTCGTACGTTGGACTACGTGCAGCCAGCAGTAACAGCCTCGTTGATCAGGCCCTGATCCACCGTGAGGCCTGGTCATAGACCGGGCCGCGGGGACGTCGATCCCTGGAATGCCCTCCAGGTAGACTCCAGGTACTGTCATGGACTGCCTGCCCCCACCTCATCTGCGACTTCTTGACAGAGTAGAGAACAGAGCAAGACGCCTCATCGCTCGCCTGATCCCAGCCTGGATAGATCTGTCTTTTCAGCAGAGTCTTGAATACCGGAGGGATGTGGGCGGCCTTAATGTTATGTACAGGGCCAATATCGTCAAAGTATCACACTTGCCTCCACTCCGAGGACAGCGAGAAGTGAGCTTCTACACAACAAGACGGGTAGCAAACAGGAACTTCAGTCTGACTGTATCCTTCCCCTGATTATCACTTAATCTGAGATGATTTATTCCCAGGATGACTCGAGGCTGGAACATGTTCGTATAACATAATGATATAAGTGAAATAAAGTTAGTTGATCAAATGAAACTGCTGGCCACAGATGGCTCCAACTTCATCTCTTCCCTACTTGTATGTTTCATAATAATGAAAGGGCTTTTAAATGAGGTGATGTAGGTAACAGCTCTTAGCTTGTAAGAGAGAGAGAGAGAGAGAGAGAGAGAGAGAGAGAGAGAGAGAGAGAGAGAGAAAGAGAGAGGGAGGGAGAGAGGGAGGGAGGGAGGGAGAGAGGGAAGGAGGGAGAGGGGGGGAGGCTAATCATCATTCTGGCGCTCGATGAGACAGCAGAATAACTTTGATATATCATTCAGCTATCAACCCGGCAGATAATATTAAGGTTTTAAAGCTCGGTATCAGATACCAACAAGTGTAAAATAAGAACAGTCAGTTCTACCTTAATATTAAGGCGATGTTTTGCTCGAAGTCAATAATTAGGTCAATTACCGAGATTAGTATCACATTTCACAGAGTGAAATGTGGCTTTATAAATAATCTAGAATATCAAAGGTGATTAAAAGTTTCCTAGTTCTCATGTGTGTTAGGTAAAAGAACACAAGTGAAACCAATGTGAAATAGTATTGTGGCAACGTTTCGCTCTCCGTACTTGACGGCTTGACAAAGCCTGGTGGCTAAAGCTCTCGCTTCACACACGGAAGTCCCGGGTTCGATTCCCGGCGGGTAGAAACATTTCGACGCGTTTCCTTACACCTGTTGTCCTGTTCACCTAGCAGCAAATAGGTACCTGGGTGTTAATCGACTGGTGTGGGTCGCATCCTGGGGGATAAGATTGAGGACCCCAACCGAAATAAGACAGACAGTCCTCGATGACGCACTGACTTCTTGGGATATCCTGGGTGGCTAACCCTCCGGGGTTAAAAATCCGATCAAAATCTTATCTCCTTTTGAGCGAAACGTTGCCACAATAAAATGTCATATTAGTTGCACTTGTGTCCTTTTACCTAACATGTTGTCGGTAATTCTACGAACATGTGTTTTGTCACGTAGCTCTATTGGTAGCTCACTCAGCTCACACTGAGGTCCCTGGTTCGATCCAAAGTACGGGTGGCAACATTAGGACGTGTTTCCTTAAGACACCTGCTGTCGCTGTTCACCTAGCAGTAAAATAGGTACCTGGGAGTTAGTTGACTGGTGTGAGTCGCATCCTGAAAACAAAAATTGACTTAATTTGCCCGAAATGCTCTGCATAACAAGGAGCTGTCTGCATAGTAGTATGTCATTGATGTCAGCTAGACCTGTATACCTTATACATGTACTTGTAGAAATAAAGATTATTATTGTTATTATTATTATTATTAGTAGTAGTAGTAGTAGTATTACAGATGCCTTCAGGCCTACTACCCAGGCGGCATGGCGCCTACCCTGATAGCTCATGCACAGGTCCCAACGTACATATTTACTCCCTTTTATACCCCCAAATTACCGTCTACTTAAACTCCCCGCAAACAGAAACCATCTAGAAGAATTTCCCCTCTTGCCTTCACTAACAATAATAGTAAGAGTGCACCCAGAAAGGCACGTAAATATTAGCTAGAAAAAAACGATCTGGGTGGATCAAGGTGGCTTGCGTGCAAAGGACACCGGGTGGTCAGAAGATTGGTCAGTCTGGCGCACGCTTGCATTGGAGAGGTATGTAGTCGTTCTCTCGGTGTGGCTCTTCCTTGATCTGAAGCTCAGTTATAGAAGCTTGTCTGTCTCCGTTGTGTATCGATTCATACAAAAACTGTTGGTGATGGTGAAAATTGGACAGCACTGTGATTTTCTCTTGATTTTTTGTGCCTGTGTTGATCAATAGTTTTGGTCAATAAATGGAGACTAACAAAAGGAAGATGCTCATATATACACCGAAACGTTAAGGGTGTATACATAGAGGCATCAGGGTGTACACAGATTTATCATTATATATATATATATATAATATATATATATATATATATATATATATATATATAACGATATATATATATATATATATATATATATATATATATATATATATATATATATATATATATATTAATGATGGTATATATATATGAGTAATCGTAGTATCTGATGCTCCGATCATTTATCCAGAGATCAGTGTTTGCTGAATATTTGCTAAGCCATTGCAATTCCTACATTAAGTAAAATCTCTAGTTGTGTCGATGCTGCGGGGTGAAAAATGAAGAACGCCCTCTTTAAGCTTTGTCCTGAAGCTGGCTGACTCTTGGGGAAAAGTCATCAAAGCAAGAGCGGGGAAGCCAAGGGTAATGGATCCAGGGGTAGGTTTCGTCAAGACTCAGCGTCCTTTAGAGGTTCATGAGGTTGAGTCTCCGTCGGCCAAGATCAGTGTTTGTGAATATTTCGCCTGCTCTTGCGAATTCCTAGCATATATATATATATATATATATATATATATATATATATATATATATATATATATATATATATATATATATATATATATATATATATATATCCCTAATGATTCGGTTTATATATATAATGATAAATCTGTATATACCCTGATGCCTCTAAATGAATCCAATTTATATAAACCAAAAGAAATATTTTATTTTCAAAACTGCTTTTTATGAAACATGATTCTTTTATATTTTTAGGCATAAGACACAAAATATCATCAACATTAACCCATAAAATTAAATAGTTTAACTCATTCATTGGCTTTCCTATGTATATATAATGTGTGTGTGTGTGTGTGTGTGTGTCGAGAAAATACGAAGAACTTGCCCATCATTATATGTTTGTTCCCATAGACTCGGAGACTCTTGGCACATGGGAAAAGAGTGCATCTAAGTTCCTCAAGGAGCTGGGCAAAAGACTCAACAGGGTAACTAGGGATCCTAGGGAAGTTAGTTTTCTGCTCCAGAGACTCAGCGCTGCTGTTTAGAGGGGTAATGCATGATGGATTTTGGGCACGCGCCCCAACTGAGGAGCTGGATGAGATTTTCGCATTATAATCAGTGACAAACATGTAACAATATGTACTAGACATGCATATCTCACACCTCATATACTGTATATACCATCGTTATTTCAACAATGTATCTCTTAAATCAGATATATATATATATATAATATATATATATATATATATATATATATATATATATATATATATATATATATATATATATATATATATATAGTAGGTAGTAGGTTGGTAGACAGCAACCACCCAGGGAGTACTACCATCCTGCCAGGTGACAGTGAAACAGAAACCTGAAACTGTTTTACATGATGGTAGGATTGCTGGTGTCTTTTTTTCTGTCTCATAAACATGCAAGATTTCAGGTACGTCTTGCAACTTCTACTTACACTTAGGTCACACTACGCAAACATGTACACGTTTATGTATACACACTCATCTGAGTTTTCTTTGATTTTATCTTAATAGTTCTTGTTCTTATTGCTTTTCCTTTCATATCCATGGGAAAATGGAATAAGAATCTTTCCTCCGTAAGCCATGCGTGTTGTAAAAGTCAACTAAAATGCCGGGAACAATGGGCTAGTAACCCTTTTCCTGTATAGCTTACTAAAAAGAAGAAGAAGAAAACCGTCAAAGTGGATGTTTGAATGTGCGTGGATGTTGTGCGAATGATAAGAAAGAGATGATTGTAGATGTTATGAATGAAAAGAAGCTGGATGTCCTGGCTTTAAGTGAGACAAAGCTGAAGGGGGTAGGAGAGTTTCAGTGGGGAGAAATAAATGGGATTAGATCAGGGGTTTCAAATAGAGTAAGAGCTAAAGAAGGAGTGGCAATAATGTTGAATAATCAGTTATGGCAGGTAAAGAAGGAATATAAATGTATAAATTCAAGGATTATGTGGAGTAAAATAAAGGTTGGATGTGAAAAGTGGGTTATAGTAAGTGTTTATGCACCTGGAGAAGAGAGAAGTGTAGAGGAGAGAGAGAGATTTTGGGAAATGTTGAGTGAGTGTGGGGAGTTTTGAACCAAGTGAGAGAGTAATTGTGGTTGGGGATCTTAATGCTAAAGTGGGTAAAAATGTTGTGGAGTTAGTAGTAGGTAAATTTGGGGTGCCAGGGTAAATGTAAATGGGGAACCATTAATTGAGCTATGTGTAGAAAGAGGTTTGGTAATAAGTAATACATATTTTATGAAAAAGAGATAAATAAATATACAAGGTATGATATAGCACGTAAGGAAAGTAGTTTGTTGGATTATGTTTTGGTGGATAAAAGGTTGATGAGTAGCTTCAGGATGTACATGTTTATAGAGGGGCAACGGATATATCAGATCATTATTTGGTTGTAGCTACAGTTAGAGTAAAAGGTAGATGGGACAAAAAGAAAATGGCAGCAGCAAGTAAGAGAGAGGTAAAAGTGTATAAACTAAGGGAGGAGGAAGTTAGGTAGATATCAACAGGCTGAAAGGGGCTTCAAGAGGAGAAATATGATAAGGCGGTGTATAGGGCAGCGTCAGAAAATTGGGCAGCACAAGAGTGGCCATGGCGGCCCGAAGGATACTGAACTCTTAAGAATCAGGAAAGGTAGTGCAAGTAAGTAGGGGGTTGAAGAGAGTTGGGATAGTTTTAAAATGCAGTATTAGAATGTGGGGCAGAAGTTTGTGGCTATAGGAGGGTGGGTGCAGAGGAAAGAGAGTGAGTGGTGAATGAAGAAGTAAAGGGAAAAGGTAGCTTATGAGAGGTTTTTACAAAACAGAAGTGTTAATAGAAGAGCAGAGTATATGGAGAGTAAAAGAAAGGTGAAGAGAGTGGTGAGAGAGTGCAAAAGAAGAGCGGATGAAAGAATGGGAGAGGCTCTGTCAAGAAATTTTGCTGAAAACAACAAAAATTTGGAGTGAGATAAACAAGGTAAGAAAGCCTAGGGAACGAATGGATTTGTCAGTTAAAAACAGAGTAGGGAGTTAGTAGATGGGAAGCTGGAGGTATTGGGTAGATGGCGGGAATATTTTGAGGAACTTTTAAATGTCGATGAAAAAGGGAGGCGGTAATTTCATGTACTGGCCAGGGAGGTACAACATTGTTTAGGAGTGAAGAAGAGCAGGATGTGAGTGTGGGGGAGGTGCGTGAGGCATTACGTAGAATGAAAGGGGGTAAAGCAGCTGGAATTGATGGAATCATGACAGAAATGTTAAAAGCAGGGGGGGATATAGTGCTGGAGTGGTTGGTATTTTTGTTTAATAAATGTATGAAAGAGGGAAGGTACCTAGGGATTGGCAGAGAGCATGTATAGTTCCTTTATATAAAGGGGAAGGGGGATAAAAGAGAGTGTAAAAATTATAGGGGAATAAGTTTACTGAGTATACCAGGTAAAGTGTATGGCAGTGTTATTTGAAAGAATTAGAGGTAAGACAGAGAGTAGGATTGCAGATGAGCAAGGAGGCTTTAGAGTGGTAGGGGATGTGTAGATCAAGTGTTTACAGTGAAGCATATATGTGAACAGTATTTAGATAAAGGTAGAGAAGTTTTTATTGCATTTATGGATTTAGAAAAGGCTTATGATAGAGTGGATAGGGGAGCAATGTGGCAAATGTTGCAAGTGTATGGAATAGGTAGTAAGTTACTGAAGGCTGTAAAGAGTTTTTATGAGGATAGTGAGGCTCAGGTTAGGGTGTGTATGAGAGAGGGAGATTACTTTTCGGTAAAAGTAGGTCTTAGACAGGAATGTGTAATGTCACCATGGTTGTTTAATATATTTATAGATGGGGTTGTAAAAGAAGTAAATGCTAGGGTGTTGGGGAGAGGGGTGGGATTAAATTTTGGAGAATTAAATGCAAAATGGGAGTTGACACAGTTACTTTTTGTTGATGATACTGTGCTTATAGGAGATTATAAAGAAAAGTTGCAAAGGTTAGTGGACGAGTTTGGGAGAGTGTGTAAAGGTAGAAAGTTAAAAGTGAACATAGATAAGAGTAAGGTGATGAGGGTATCAAACGATTTAAATAAAGAAAAATTGGATATCACATTTGAGAGAGGGATTATGGAAGAAGTAAATGTTTTCAGATATTTGGGAGTTGATGTGTCAGCGGATGGGTTTATGAAGGATGAGGTTAACCATAGAATAGAATTGATGAAGGAAAAAAGGTGAGTGGTGCATTGAGGTATCTGTGGAGACAAAAAACGTTATCCATGGGGGCAAAGAAGGGAATGTACGAAAGTATAGTCGTACCAACACTCTTATATGGGTGTGAAGCATGGGTTGCAAATGCTGCAGCAACGAGGAAGCTGGAGGCAGTGGAGATGTCCTGTCTAAGGGCAATGTGTGGTGTAAATATTATGCAGAAAATTCGGAATGTGGAAATTAGGAGAAGGTGTGGAGTTACTAAAATTATTTGTCAGAGGGCTGAAGAAGGGTTGTTGAGGTGGTTTGGTCATTTAGAGAGAATGGATCAAAGTAGAATGACTTGGAGAGCGTATAAATCTGTAGGGGAAGGAAGGCGGGGTAGGGGTCGTCCTAGAAAAGGTTGGAGGGAAGGGGTAAAGGAGGTATTGTGGGCGAGGGGCTTGGACTTCCAGCAAACATGTGTGAGCGTGTTAGATAGGAGTGAATGGAGACGAATGGTTTTTGGGACATGACGATCTGTTGGAGTGTGAGCAGGGTAACATTGTGTGAAGGGATTCAGGGAAACCAGTTAATTGATTTAGTTGGACTTGAGTCCTGGAAATGGGAAGTACAATGCCTGCACTTTAAAGGAGGGGTCTGGGATAGTGACAGCTGGGAGGGACAATTCTCAGCTGTCGTATCTGAGCTCCTCTGCAAAGACAGTGATTATGTATGTGTGTGGTGATAGTGTTGAATGATGATGAAAGTATTTTCTTTATGGGGATTTTCTTTCTTTTTGGGTCACCCTGCCTCGGTGGGAGACGGCCGACTTGTTGAAAAAAAAAAATATATATATATATACATACAGGGGTGGAAATCTTTAGCTCAGGTACTTTCACACTTCTCAGTTCGTCATCAGGAGCTATGCAATGTTGCATGGGAGCAACTGAAGCAGGGTAAGTTTCCTCAGAGTAGCGCAGTACGGATCTGTCACTGGCCGCAGCTTCTCTCAGAATGTGGGGCCAACAGTCGGTGCCAACCCCACTCCACCACCATCCCCCTACTCTCCATATGGGGTAGGAGGGTTTTTGAGATGTCAAGTATGAAATCAGAAGATATAATTGCCAGACACAAGCTTTTTCTAGCCGCTTATAACAGGTCATGTGATTTGAGAAAATACTTTTCTCATTGGATACTATATATATGGATTACTATTATTCTGTGTAACCTTTTTAATTAATAAAAGAAAGGAATAGAATGTGCTCTTTGTCCGTTTAAATGTCCTCCTCTGTGGTACTCGAATGTTTCTATGATCCAAATTTCTACTAAAACCCTTTAACCCCACTACCTATGTTATTCCATAATCTTATGTTCCTATCAATGTATGGTACAGTAACAGCTAAACGCGTTATATAACCATTCACAACTGACGTAACATGAAGTTTTGGTGCATAGACACAGGCCGAGCGTCACAATCCATCATGAAGCCACCTGGCATGATGAGCAATCCTGTGTTTTTGTATAGCATTGTTGAAGATTGAGTGCAATAGACTTTATTAAATAGCTATCGAGCTTGTATAACCCATAATTTGAATTTTATCCTGTATTTCTTTCGTGTTTCAAGAGAGAAGAATCAATTATGTTCCTTTCCATGACAGAACTGTTTGGTACAATAATCTGGGCAGCAGGCCACCCCGGTGGGTGATTACAGGAACTAACGTGGTTAAAGAGAGCGTTGGACAAGTGCCCTGTCCTGACTGAGTATTTATGTTGGGCTATTCTGGTTCCCAACAGGGCAGGAGTCGAACGCTATCTTTAACCACATTAGTTCCTGTAATCACCCACCGGGGTGGGCTGCTGCGCAGATTATAGTACCAAACAGTTCTGTCATGGAAAAAAAACATAATTGAATCTTCTCTCTTGAAACATGAAAGGAATACAGTATATAACTCAAATTATGGGTTATACAAGCTCAATAGCTATTTAGTTGAGTCTATTGTACACAATCTTAAACAACAATGCTTTACAAAATCACAGGATTGCTCATAATGCCAGGTGGTTTCATGATGGATTGGTGACGCTCGACCGGTGTCTATGCACTAAAACTTCATGCTACGTCAGTTGTGAATGGTTATTTAACGCGTTGAGCAGTCACTGTACCATACATTGACAGGTACACAAGATTACGGGGTAACATAGGTAATGGGGTTAAAGGGTATTAGTAGAAATTTGGATCTTAGAAATATCAGAATGGTATAGAAGATTCCAAAGTAAGGCATATTAACCAACACTGAGAAGGATAGCAGACAATATTTAGGAAGAGATACTTTGAGTACCCCTGGGAACATCTGAGTACCCCAGAGGAGGACATTTAAACGGACAGAGAGCACATTCTATTCCTTTCATTTATTAATTAAAAAGGTTACACAGAATAATAGCAATCCATATACTATATAGTATCCAAAGGAAAAGGTATTTTCTCAAATCACATGACCTGTTATAAGCAGCTAGAAAAAGCTTGGGTCTGGCTATCTCTTCTAATTTCATACTAGACATCTCAAAAACCCTCCTACCCCATATGTGGAGTAGGGGGATGTTGGTGGTGTGGGGTTGGCACCGACTCTTGGCCTCACATTCTGAGAGAAGCTGCGGCTGGTGACACCCTGCACTGCGCTAGTCCAAGAGAACTATCCCCTACTTCAGTTGCTGAATTGCAACATTGCATAGCTCCTGATGACACACTAAGAAGTGTAAAAGTACTTGAGCTCAAAATTTCCACCCCCTCCCCCGTGGCTTGTCTTGCATAGTTAAATCGCCTGTCTGCGATTGTTTGCAAATATATATATATTTATTTATTTATTTATTTATTAACACATCGGCCGATTCCCCCCAAGGTAGGGTGGCCCGAAAAATAAAAATTTTCATCATCATTCACTCCATCACTGTCTTGCCAGAGGGGTGCTTTACACTACAGTTATAAAACTGCAACATTAACACCCCTCCTTCAGAGTGCAGACACTGTACTTCCCATCTCCAGGACTCAAGTCCGGCCTGCCTGTTTCCCTGAATCCCTTCATAAATGTTACTTTGCTCACACTCCAACAGCACATCAAGTATTAAAAACCATTTATCTCCATTCACTCCTATCAAATACGCTCACACATGCTTGCTGGAAGTCCAAGCCCCTTGCACACAAAACCTCCTTTACCCCCTCCCTCCAGCCTTTCCTAGGCCGACTCCTACCCCGCCTTCCCTCCACTACAGATTTATACACTCCCGAAGTCATTCTGTCTAGTTCCATTCTCTCTACATGTCCGAACCACCTCAACAACCCCTCCTCAGCTCTCTGGATAATAGTTTTGGTAATCCCGCACCTCCTCCTAATTTCCAAACTCCGAATTCTCTGCATTATATTCACACCACACATTGACCTCAGACATGACATCTCCACTGCCTCCAGCCTTCTCCTCGTTGCAACATTCATCACCCATGCTTCACACCCATATAAGAGTGTTGGTATAACTATACTCTCATACATTCCCTCTTTACTTCCATGGACAAAGTTCTTTGTCTCCACAGACTCGAAGTGCTCCACTCACCCTTTTCCCTCATCAATTCTATGATTCACCTCATATTCCATAGACCCATCTGCTGACATGTCCACTCCCAAATATCTGAATATATTCACCTCCTCCATACTCTCTCCCTCCAATCTGATATCCAATCTTT
>WNWK01021513.1:0-17500 GCA_009830355.1 Cherax destructor
AACCACATTTTGCAATAATGTTACATCCCCTTGTTTTCAACCTTGCATTCTTCATAGCGCCGCCCCCACCACCGCCCTGGTATTTGCTTCTCTCGCCCTACCAACGTCACCACAAAATATAACACCACATATTTTAATCACATCGACTATCATCCATCCATATCTAAACCCCAATTCCCTCCCACCGACGTCCCTACCTCCAATAACTTGGACTTAACGTTATTAACCCTAACCCAGTCACCCTACCAAACACACCTATTATTTTGCCAACATTCCTAAAACCCTCTTCGTTTCCTACGAGGATCGTCGTATCGTCCAGGTATCCAGTTATTCCTGTTTCACTACTATATCCCGTTTCCCCTTCCCTTACTCCCTCCCTCACTAATCCATAAAAGGGGTCCTGCACACGTGCGAACAGGAGCTGTGATAGGGGACAACCCTGTTGCAACCCTCTGCCCATACTTACCTCCCTCCCAATCCTACCATTCACCTGTACACGCACACTCGCCCTTTCATACTTAAAGAATGAGTTTGGGCCAAGATGTTATATCTCCAAGTAATGTCATATGCTTTCTCAAGACCAATTAAGGCTGTGACAACCGAGTGGTTACTAGCAAAGGCATTACAAACATAGGTATCTAAACAGAGTAAGGGGTCGACAGCAGAGCGGCCCTTACGTAAGCAAAATTGATAAGTGAAAAGATTATTGTGTGTCTTAAATACCACACTAAACATCTATTTATTATCGAGTAAGAGTAATAGGTCGATAATGGGAGGCATAATGACCAGAAATACCCAATTTAGAAAAAGGCAAAGAAACGATAGTTTTCCTTGGATGGGGAAGAACCTCTTGTGAGCAAACCAAATTAAAAAGATATATCATGTGTGCTACTTTTTCCTTCACACCGGTAAACTAGCAATCCAGGATAGCAACTACACATTTACCGAGTCACCTCGGTGGACAAAAGAGAGGGCGAACGAAAACCAGCTGCAAGGCATACCTCCTTCGGCCACCACCTCCTGGAACTACAGGCAGCCTCCAGAGATACACCTGTCACTTAAAGGACATCGTAGGCCGCTCTCCGAGACTGTATGTTGGATTGGAACATCCCCAGATAATCAAGATTCCACGGCAAAAAAAAAAAAAAACACCACCACCAAGGACCCCAATGGAAATAAGTCAATTTGTCTGACTTTTTTGGGGTTATCCCAGGTTCTCTACACATATGCTGCTATGTATGATAATCTATGTAACTGTATTTGTGTATACCTGAATAAACTTTCTCACTTACTTACTGAGGACCTCACGGGAATGGGACGGACAAGGACAACCTTTTCTCAATCTAGGAGCAGGAATTTCGGAGGGAAGAAGCCCACAGGCCGAAAGCAGAAACGGAAGAGAGGATGGACGGGGGAAAGGACGAGGGATGGGAAGGATGGGGTAGGGAAGGGAGGAGAGGGGGGTAGTTAGGTTTGGTCAGAGAAAGAAGACCGAAAGGTCCACTTCCTCAGACCAAATGCCTCTTCACCCCTTGAAGAGGAAAGACCACCAAAGAAGTGCTCACATTGCCGATATGAACAATACTCTTTTCTGTCATGTTTGAAATGACTTTCATCATATTATAACTAGTACTCTACTAAAACTGCCTACTAGGGTTCAAAGATGCTGTTTTTTTCGAATTAGCTATTTTTCAAAACATTCCTAACACTAATCTTAGTCCTGGCATTGTTTTTGAAGTGCCTCCCTTCCTCAGTACGCAGCTTTAACCTTAGGAACACTCTTGACTTGACTTGAACTTTGCCTCCTCTTTTGTCTGGATTTGTTTTCGGCATTTCCTTTTAGTTTCCTGTTTTCTAGCTTTCCTAACATGACGAAGTTCCGGTTAACGTCAAACTGAAACGTCGTCATAAGTTGCGTCTCTTAGTGCGGGATATTTGTGCATTGTTCCTGCCAGAGTATTTTGACTTTTTTGTACTCTGCTCTAATACTTGTCACACAGGATTTTTTTTTATCTGGGCGAGTTTTTTCTTAGAGGATTTTGTTCCTCGGGGGGTTTAGGCCGAGAGCCATTAGGTCTCCAGCAGTGATCCTCTGTTTCTTTGATCTTATGCACTAAAATTAATGTTTCTAGGAGAGTCCCTTGTTAACTCCGATTGGGAGTTACTGCTACTACTACTACTACTGCTGCTACTACTACTACTAACACTATTTCCATCCTCCGCCCCCCTCTCTCCTTTCATTCATTTATGTGGAGTTCTCGGTGTTTTTCTCTCTCATTAATGACCTGACAATGGTCCAGTACATACGGAAATGCCGTCAAAAGTTTCCTCTCATAAGTGAAAGTTGCAGTATTTGTGAAATGCTTCGCCCGCGGTATTGTATCTTTTTTTTTTATCCTTTATACAACTATTCTCAACTCATCCATATTGTTTCTTGTGCTGCGATTATTTGTATAATAGAACACTTTGCAAGCAACTCTCTCCTGTGTCTCTTCTGTCTGTTCATCTGCACTCCTGCACTGTCACTGCCGCTCCCATCATTAATACTACCGAATCGCCCGGAAAGATATTAACCGATATACTAATCTGTCGTGGCCATCCAATGGCATTAGGTGATGAAGAAACTAGCATTTCCTTTTTAACTGTAAGATTAAGAGTAGTTGAAGTATTCACCTTGCAAACAAATGAATGAGGAATGTTTTGTCCTTGTTTATTTCTTAGCATTACTTGCAGATATGATCCAAGTCGATTAAATACTATATGAACTTCATTAACAATGGTACTCGTTTTTTTTATGCGCAGTAGAATTGATGGTGATGTCATGAGAACAGCTTTTAGCTGTGTGTACCTCAGCACATTTCTTAGAACTCACCTCGACAACCCTGGTAGAGAACAGAGGATGACCTATTTAATAGACAGACTAATATTCAAATTGATTACCACCGATGAAAGGAGATGGGAAGAAAGAAACTATCAAAACGAAATAGCAGGCAAGAGCAAGATTGAATTAAATATATTAAATATGTAAAGAGTAAACTAAATATCAAAGATAAAGAATAAATAGACATAATGTGTGATGTGTATAGAGGTAAAATGGTCCTAAATGAATCAGTCTGTCTTTTTGTCTCTTCTGTGTGTGTGTGTATGTTTGTTAGTGATTTATTCAAAACGTGTAAACGTCACTTGGTCTCTCTGTATGCATATATTTTTGCAATTAACCACGCCTCTGGCAAAACAGCAACTGAATGCATGAAGGTGAATATTCCTCCTTGTTTTTGAGTCACCCCACCTAGGTGGGAGAACATAACATAATAACATAAGAATGGAGGAACACTGCAGAAGGCCTACTGGCCCATACAAGGCAGGTCCTTATCAAAACCACCACTACCTAAGAATTTATTCCCTACTACGACACAAATCAAACCCAGCCCCTCCCACTCATATATTTGTCCAATCTCTTTTAAAGCCACCCAAGGTCCTAGCCTCTATCACAGTACTCGGAAGATTGTTCCACGCATCTACAACTCTGTTCGAAAACCAGTACTTGCCTATGTCCTTTCTAAATCTAAATTTATCCAATTTAAATCCGTTATTTCTGGTTCTTACTTGGTTCGATATCCTTAGTATTTTATTAATATCTCCTTTGTTTATGCCCATCATCCACTTGTACACCTCGATGATATCTCCCCTCATTCTACGTCTCTCCAGAGAGTGGAGATTCAATGCTCTAAGTCTATCTTCATACGGGAGATTTCTTATACTGTAAATCATTTTAGTCATTCTTCTTTGTATGTTCTCCAATGAATCTATATCCATCCTGTAGTAAGGAGACCAAAACTGAGCTGCATAATCCAAATGAGGTCTCACTAGTGATGTATAGAGCTGTAAAATAACTTTTGGACTTCTGTTACTTATACTTCTTGAAATAAATCCTAGTAATCTGTTAGCCTTATTGCGCACACATATTACAAAACGAAGACAATCTGAATCAATAATGGTGGTGTGGCCTGGTGGTGGTGTAGATGTAGTGATGGTGGTGTGGCCTGGTGGTGGTGTAGATGTAGTGATGGTGGTGTGGCCTGGTGGTGGTGTAGATGTAGTGATGGTGGTGTGGCCTGGTGGTGGTGTAGATGTAGATGTAGATTGTCCTGGAAACCTCACATTACCTCTCTGAAGGCGATGTGTCATAGCCGGCTGAACCTCCTTTAAACCCTAGCACATCTTTCATGGGGGCTGATCGTAGAACTCTCCTTCCCTTGCACTCATATATTGCTAAGTTCTAGGTCATCCTCAAGGCAAGTAGACTATACGTAGAAAATGAATTCCAAAATGACGGTATCGTGTGATTTCAATTGAGAAATTTGTATAGTGGGGTTTTTCGCGTAGCGAGGCTTGGCACTGAGCTGGCAGTATAGATAAGCCAGTCAGTCTAACCAACCCAAAATGCACGCAGAAGGAATGACTGGCTGAGTACCCTAATTTTATCGAAACTCGAATACCGTGACTGGAACAATACACACACACAAAAAAAAAAACCGAACGTAGGAGATTGAAATTTATGACGACGTTAATAGTCAGACTTGGACCAAAGACCTGACACTGGTATTTGTCAGCTGGTGACCCGTCAGTAGCTCCCGAAGGTCTGTCAGCGTTTGTCCAGGTGATGTACCGTTTACAACCCTATGACAGGGACAGCTCTGATAGACCTACCCACCCCTGGGGTTGACGGTATTTGAGTTTATGGTGCTGGGGTTGATGGTGTTGGGGTTGATGGTGTTGGGGTTGATGGTGTTGGGGTTGATGGTGTTGGGGTTGATGGTGTTGGGGTTGATGGTGTTGGGGTTGATGGTGTTGGGGTTGATGGTGTTGGGGTTGATGGTGTTGGGGTTGATGGTGTTGGGGTTGATGGTGTTGGGGTTGATGTAATAATCTTACGTTAATTAAAATGGCTGAAAATCTTTGCAAGACTCTCTGGATATATTAAGCAAACTGAGTGATAGATGAATGATGGAAATCAATGCAAGTAAATGCCATGTAATGGAAATGGTAGAAATCGAAACCAGCCCACCATGAAGAATGCAGACGTAGGATTTATTAAAAAACATTGTCACTGGAAGATCATGCAAAAAAAATTATGAGAAAATCATATGCTACACCAGAGAATAATAAAGTAGGTTTCCAATATATAAATAAAGAATTGCTATAAAAAAGTGAAAGATGAATTCATTAGAAATGATCCAAAGAAGAGACGCAAAAATGGATGTCAGAGAATGAAAAATATGAATTTTGGTGATAGGTTGAAGGAAACAACGATGCCTAGACTGACTATAAGAAGGTAAGAAGAAACATGATTGTCTCATTTAAAGTCATGAAAGAACATGAAAGAATTGATATACTTGTCCGCGCGCCCGCACACACAAACACACACACACACACTAATGTTACTAACTCATTATTCTCTAGGTAATGAAGACACTGCTAGCAGACACTCAACTACAAGTGTTTTCATTGTCATACGTCGGCTTTGCCGTTGTCTACTTCATACATGTCTCTCTCTCTCTCTCTCTCTCTCTCTCTCTCTCTCATTCTGTTTCTCTGTCTGTCCGTCTGCCCCTATCTCTCTCTCTCTCTCTTTCTCTCTCTTATCAGTCTTTCCTCCCGGCTGGAGAGAGACAATCGTAGAGATGGAAGGAACTATATATGAAGGATCAGCCCAAGATGGAATATCCTGCCGTCGTCCAAGGTTGAAGACGAGCGAATTGGGAAGTAAGGACAGTGATTATTAGGTTCCAGGGGCATAAGGCTTGAGCTATTAGGGTTGGAGAAGTGCTTGAAGGGTTGGAGTAGTGCTTGAAGGGTTGGAGAAGTGCTTGAAGGGTTGGAGAAGTGCTTGAAGGGTTGGAGGGATTATTTTCAAGGGTAGGAATGGAGTTTTAAGGGAGGGAGAGGTTAAAATGAAAAGAATCCTCTTGTAAAGGTATTGATGTCAGAGTTACTATTCCAGAATTCATTTTGGAAGGCTACTGGGCTGCCAGGTCTTGTCCTGAAAAAAATTGGGCTGCCAGGACTTTTCCTGAAAGACAAATGGGCTGCTAGCAGTAGTCCTAGAAGACAACTTATCTGCCAGCACCTGTCATGGAAGATAATTGGGTGATCAGCACTTCTCCTGGAAGACAACTGGACTGCCAGCATTTATTCTGGAAGACATCTGATCTGCCACCATCAGTTCTGGAAGATATATAAGATGCCAGAACTAGTTTTTGAAAACATGAAATGTTAGCAATAATTATTGAAGACATGTGGGCTACCAGCTCTAGTCTTCGTAGGAATTTAGGCTGCCGGAACTAGTTCTTGAAAATATCTAAGCTCCTAGTATAATATCTTGAAGATACCTTGGCTGCCGGTACTAGTTCTGAAAGATGTCTGGGCAGTCAGCACAATGTCTTCGAAACATGAACTGCCAGCAAAATTTCAGGAAGACATCTAGACTGCCAGCACGATTTCTGCAAGCTGTCTTGGCTGCCCGTATTAGTTATTGAAAACATGGATTTCCAGCGCTTGTTATGGAAGACATATGTGCTGCTAATACTATTTTGAAGGACTTATTGGCTGTCAGCACTTGCTCTGAAAGACATTTGGACTACCAAACAAGATCTGGAAATTATCTGGGCTGCAGAAGACAGCTGGGCTGCTAGCACTAGTTCTGCAAGACTGTACTAGCTGTTGAAAACCTGTTGGCTACCATCACCAATTATGGAAGATTTCTCATAAGCAAGTTTTGGTTACAGAAGACATTTGGACTGCTATAACTACCTCCCGAAGAGAGCTTGTAGCAGTGAGACAAAACAACATATCTCCACAGGTTCTGAAATAAGGAGCAGATCCACTATGTGATCCAAGAGAAAAGGTAAACAACCAATCTCGCCAATCAGGACAAGTTGCATAAAGACGGGGAGAAGCGTATGTGGTATTCATATACTTTCAGGAGTTGAGTCTCGGTCTCCGCAAATTCAACTCGGTGTGTATAGCTAGATGAGTATACATACATACACACACTCGCCCAAACACACACACACACACACACAATGGATCAGGGAATACCTGTCAGGAAGACAGCAGCGAGTCATGGTCCGTTGCGAGGTGTCAGAGTGGGCACCGGTGACGAGTGGGGTTCCACAGGGGTCAGTCCTAGGACCGGTGCTGTTTCTGGTGTTTGTAAACGACATGACGGAGGGAATAGACTCCGAAGTGTCCCTGTTTGCAGATGATGTGAAGTTGATGAAGAATTCAATCGGAAGAGGACCAGGCAGAACTAAAAGGGATCTGGACAGGCTGCAAGCCTGGTCCAGCAATTGCTCCTGGAGTTCAACCCAACCAAGTGCAAAGTCATGAGGATTGGGAAGGGCAAAGAAGACCGCAGACGGAGTACAGTCTAGGGCCAGAGTCTACAAACCTCAATCAAGGAAAAGATCTTGGGGTGAGTATAACACCAGGCACATCTCCTGAAGCGCACATCAACCAAATAACTGCTGCAGCATCGGGCGCTAGCAAACCTAAGAACAGCATTCCGACATCTTAATAAAATCGTTCAGGACCCTGTACACTGTGTACGTTAGGCCCATATTGGAGTATGCAGCACCAGTTTGGAACCCACATTTATCCAAGCACGTAAAGAAGCTAGAGAAAGTGCAAGGTTTGCAACAAGACTAGTCCCGGAGCTAAGGGTATGTCCTACGAGGAGAGGTTAAGGGAAATCGACCTGACGACACTGGAGGACAGGAGAGATAGGGGGACATGATAACGACATATAAAATACTGAGAGGAATTGACAAGGTTGACAGAGACAGAATGTTCCAAAGATGGGACACAGCAACAAGGGACACAGTTGGAAGTTGAAGACTCAGACGAATCACAGGGATGTTAGGAAGTATTTCTTCAGTCACAGAAGTAGTCGGGAAGTGGAATAGCTTGGAAGCGATGTAGTGAGGCAGGTTCCATACACAGCTTTAAGAAGAGGTATGATAAAGCTCATGGCGCAGGGAAGTGACCCAGTAGCGGCCAGTGAAGAGGCGGGGCCAGGGCTATGTCTCGACCCCTGCAACCACAACTAGGTGGTACAACTAGGTGAGTACACACGGGCCAGGAGCTTTGAATCGTCCCTGCACCACAATTAGGTGAGTACACACACACACATACACAACCCACCACCCACACCACACACACACACACACACACACACACACACACACACACAATAAAGCTCTTGGTGCAGGGATAGAGTGGACCTAATAGCGACCAGCAAAAAAGGCAGGGCCAGTAGCTGTGGCCCGACCCTGCAACTTCAAATAGGTAAAACAACAGACGAATACACCACACACACACACACACACACACACACACACACACACACACACACACACACACACAATCTGCAAGAATAATAAAAACTAAACGCGAAGTTTTGAAAATGGGGAAAGGCAAAGAAAACCATAAACAGAGTATAGGCTCGGGGACAATGGCCGTAAAACCTCCTAATAGAGATGGACCTCGGGTGAGCGTAGTTCCTGGCATATTGCCTGCAACACATACCAACTGAATAGTCGCTGCAACAAAACGCTTGAGTGGCAAATTGATGGGCGGCTTTCAAGAACCTCAACATGGAATGTTTCACAACACTATATGCAGCAAATATCAGGACCGTCTTGGAGTATGCAGCGCCACTTTGAAACCCACATCTGATATGGCAGGCAAAGAAAACAGAAAAGTGCAAAGGTTTGCAACGATACTAGTCCAAGAGATGATGGATACTAGCTATCAAAAGAGGCAAGAGGAACTAAACCTGACGCCATTATAGAACAAAAGGAACATAGTTAACATGGTTACGTGTAAAATACTAAGAGGAATTGGCAGAGTCGAAAGGGTAAATATTTTCGAGTGGCGGGAATCAGGTACACGAGGGAACAGCTGGAAGTTAAAAAAAAAATAGTTGATTCACAAGGATGTTAGGAAATACTTCTTCAGCCTTAGAGTGGTCACGAACAGAAATTACCTAGACAGCGAAGTGGAAGAGACAGGAACCATACGTGGTTTTAAGAACGGATATGATAAATATCGCAGCCAGGAGAATGAAAACCCAAGCCCATACTGGAGTATGCAGCACCAGTATGGAACCCACACCTGGTCAAGCATGGCAAGAAATTGCCAAGTACATGTAGTTTGAAACACACACACACACACACACACACATATGCGGGGCCAGGAGCTATGATTCGACCCCTACAACCACAACTAGGTGAGTACACACACACACACACATACATACACACACACACACACACACACACACACACACACACACACACACACACACACACACACACACACACACAGGAGGGGTGTGTCACCAACAAGGGATGTATCAAGTGCTGGAGGGCATACACACATCTGAGGGGGAGGTGAAGCAGTTACTCAGTGACCTTGATACCTCAAAGGCGATGGGTCCGGACAATATCTCCCCGTGGGTCCTTCGGGAAGGAGCTGAGGTACTGAGTGTGCCACTTACCACAATATTCAACACATCCCTTGAAACTGGGCAGCTACATGAGATATGGAAAAAGGCCAACGTAGTCCCCATCTTACAAAAGGGAGACAGAAAAGAGGCTCTAAACTATAGACCAGTGTCACTTACGTGTATAGTGTGCAAAGTCTTGGAAAAAATCATTAGGAAAAGAATGGTGGAGCACCTCGAGCAGAACAGGATAATCAACGCCAGACAGCACGGATTCAGAGAAGGCAAATCCTGTGTAACAAACCTCCTGGAGTTCTATGATAAAGTAACAGAGGTAAGGCAAGAGAGAGAAGGGTGGGTTGACTGCATTTTCCTGGACTGTAGGGAGGTCTTCGACACAGTTCCTCATATGAGATTAGTAAAGAAGTTGGAAGAACAAGCATGTATAACAGGAAGGGCACTGGAATGGATCAGGGAATACCTCACAGGGAGGCAACAACGGGTTATGGTGCGTGATGAGGTATCACAGTGGGCGCCTGTGACGAGCGGTGTACCGCAAAGTTCAGTCCTAGGACCAGTGCTATTCTTGGTATATGTGAATGACATGACGGACGGTATAGACTCAGAAGTGTCTCTGTTCGCAGATGATGTGAAATTAATTAGGAGAATCACATCGGATGAAGACCAAGCAGGACTTCAAAGAGACCTGGACAAGCTTGACATCTGGTCTAGCAACTGGCTTCTCGAATTTAACCCCACCAAATGCAAAGTCATGAAGATCGGAGAAGGGCAAAGACGACCGCTGACAGAGTACAGGCTAGGTGGACAAAGGCTACAAATCTCGTCAAAGGAGAAAGACCATGGGGTGAGTATAACGCCAAGCACGTCTCCGGAAACACACATCAACCAGATAACCGCGGCAGCATATGGGCGACTGGCAAACCTAAGATTAGCGTTCCGTTACCTTAACAAAAAATCGTTCAAGACACTGTACACCGTGTACGTCAGGCCCATACTAGAGTATGCAGCACCAGTCTGGAACCCATACCTGGTCAAGCATGTCAAGAAATTAGAGAAAGTGCAAAGGTTTGCGACAAGGCTAGTTCCACAACTCAGGGGACTGCCCTATGAAGAAAGGTTGAGGGAAATAGGACTAACAACACTGGAGGACAGAAGGGTTAGAGGAGACATGATAACGACATACAAAATACTGCGGGGAATTGACAAGGTAGATAGTGACAGGATGTTCCAGAGAGGGAACACAGAAACAAGGGGACACAACTAGAAGCTGAAGACTCAGATGAGTCAAAGGGATGTTAGGAAGCACTTCTTCAGCCATAGAGTAGTTAGGAAGTGGAATAGTCTAGCGAACGATATAGTGGAGGCGGGGACCATACATAGTTTTAAGACAAGGTATGATAAAGCTCATGGAGCAGGGAGAGCAGAGACCTAGTAGCGGACAGTGAAGAGGCGGGGCCAGGAGCTGAGTCTCGACCCCTGCAACCACAATTAGGTGAGTACACATACATACATACATGCACACACACACACACACACACATACATACATACACACACACACACACACACACGCCAGGAGCTATGAATCGACCCCTGCAACCACAAATAGGTGAGTACACACACACACACATACATACTAGAAAATCTCATGCATCAACATGTTAGAGACATTACCAGAGAGAGAGAGGTGAGGATGATCCAGCAAGACTTGACCTAGTATTCACCTTGAGTAGTTCAGACATCGAGGATATCACGTATGAAAGGCCCCTTGGAGCTAGTGATCATGTGGTTCTGTGTTTTGATTATATAGTTGAGCTACAAGTGGAGAGGGGAGCAGGAATAGGACGGGAAAAACTAAACTACAAAAGGGGGGACTACAGAGGCATGAGGAACTTCCTAGAAGACGTTCAGTGGGAGAGAGAATTGGCAGGAAAACCAGTAAAAAAATGATGGACTATGTGACAACAAAATGCAAAGAGGCAGAGGAGAGGTTTGTTTCCAAGGAAAACAGAAGTAATGGGAAGACCAGAACGAGTCCTTGGTTCACCCAAAGGTGTAGGGAGGCAAAAACTAAGTGTACTAGAGATTAGAAAAAGTACAGAAGACAAAGGACCCAGAAAAATAAAGAGATTAGCCGAAGAGCCAGAAACGAATATGCACATGTAAGAAGGGAGACTCAGCGACAATATGAAAATGACATAGCATCAAAAGTCAAGTCTGACCCGAAGCTGTTGTATAGCCACATCAGGAGGAAAACAACAGTCAAGGACCAGGTAATCAGGCTGAGGAAGGAAGGTGGGGAGTTCACAAGAAACGACCAAGAGGTATGTGAGGAGCTCAACATGAGATTTAAAGAAGTCTTTACAGAGGAGACAGGAAGGACTCCAGGAATTCAGAATAGGGAGGTATACCAACAAGTGCTGGATGAAATACACACAATCGAGGAGGAGGTGAAGAAGCTGTTATGTGAACTCGATACCTCAAAAGCGGTGGGACCAGACAACATCTCTCCGCGGGTCCTTAGAGAGGGAGCAGAGATGTTGTGTGTGCCACTAAGGAAAATCTTCAACTCATCCATTGAAACTGGGCAGCTACCTGAGGTATGGAAGAAGGCAAATGTAGTTCCCATTTTTAAGAAAGGAGACAGACACGAGGCATTAAACTACAGACGTGTGTCACTGACGTGTATAGTATGCAAAGACATGGAGAAGATCATCACGAGAGTGGTGAAGCACCTAGAAAGACACAAGCTTATAAACGACAACCAGCACGGTTTCAGGGAAGTAAAATCCTGTGTTACAAACCTACTGGAGTTTTATGACAAGGTAACAGAAGTAAGACACGAGAGAGGGGTGGATAGACTGCATTTTCTTGGACTGCAAGAAGGCGTTCGACACAGTTCCTCACAAGAGGTTAATGCAAAAGCTAGAGGATCAGGCACACGTAACAGGAAAGGCACTGCAATGGATCAGAGAATATCTGACAGGGAGGCAACGAGTCATGGTACGTGACGAGGTGTCAGAGTGGGCACCTTTGACGATTGGGATTCAACAGGGGTCAGTCCTAGGACCTGTGCTGTTTTTGGTATATGTGAATGACATAACGGAAGGGATAGACTCAGAAGTGTCCCTGTTTGCAGATGATGTGAAGTTAATGAGAATAATTAAATCAGTCGAGGATCAGGCAGGACTACAAAGAGACCTAAACAGGCTACAAGCCTGGTCCAGTAACTGGCTCCTTGAATATAACCCCGGGGAAGGGCAAAGAAGACCGCAGACAGAGTATAGTCTAGGTGGCCAAAGACTGCAAACCTCACTCAAGGAAAAAGATCTTGGGGTGAGTATAATACCGAGCACATCTCCTGAGGCACACATCAATCAGATAACTGCTGCAGCATGCGGGCGGCTGGCAAACCTAAGAATAGCGTTCCAATACCTCACTAAGGAATCGTTCAAGACTCTGTACACCATATATGTCAGGCCCATACTGGAGTATGCAGCACCAGTTTGGAACCCACACCTGGTCAAGCACGTCAATAAATTAGAGAAAGTGCAAAGGTTTGCAACAAGACTAGTCCCAGAGCTAAGGGGATTGTCCTACGAAGAAAGGTTAAGGGAAATCGGCTTGACGACACTAGAGGACAGGAGGGTTAGGGGAGACATGATAACGACATATAAAATACTGCGAGGAATAGATAAGGTGGACAGAGACAAGATGTTCCAGAGAGGGGACACAGAAACAATGGGTCACAATTGGAAGTTGAAGACTCCTATGAGTCAAAGGGATGTTAGGAAGTATTTCTTCAGTCATAGAGTTGTCAGGAAGTGGAATAGTCTGGAGAGTGACGTAGTGGAAGCAGGAACCATACATAGTTTTAAGACGAGGTTTGATAAAGCTCATGGAGCAGGGAAAGAGAGGACCTAGTAGCAATCAGTGAAGAGGCGGGGCAAGGAGCTATAAATCGACCCCTGGAACCACAAATAGGTGAGTACACACACACACACATGAGCAGAGCGAAGTTACTGGTCATGGGCGATTTCAACCACAAAGAGATCGACTGGGAGAACCAAGAACCACGTGGGGGTCCAGAAACTTGGAGAGCCAAGATGATGGACGTGGTACTGGAAATCCTGATGCACCAACATGTCAGGGACACGACCAGAGATAGAGGAGAGGACGAACCAGCAAGGCTGGACCTTGTATTCACCCTGAATAGCTCAGATATCGAGGACATAACACACGAGAGCCCCCTGGGAGCCAGTGACCATATGGTGCTGAGCTTTGAGTACATAGTAGAGCTACAGGTGGAGAGGGACTACACAGGTATGAGGAATTTCCTGCAGGAGGTTCTGTGGGAAAGGGAAATGGAAGGACAGTCAGTAAATGAAATGATGGAATACGTAGCGACAAAGTGCAAGGAGGCAGAGGAACGGTTTATACCCAAAGGAAAAAGAATAAATGGGAAGACAAGAAAGAGCCCCTGGTTTACCCAAAGATGCAGGGAGGCAAAGACTCAGAGTGCCAGAGAATGGAAAAGGTACAGAAGGCAAAGAAACCAAGCAAACAAGGAGATTAGTCGAAGAGCTAGAAACGAGTATGCACATCTCCGGAAACACACATCAACCAGATAACCGCGGCAGCATATGGGCGACTGGCAAACCTAAGATTAGCGTTCCGTTACCTTAACAAAGAATCGTTCAAGACACTGTATACCGTATACGTCAGGCCCATACTAGAGTATGCAGCACCAGTCTGGAACCCACACCTGGTCAAGCACGTCAAGAAATTAGAGAAAGTGCAAAGGTTTGCGACAAGGCTAGTTCCACAACTCAGGAGACTGCCTTATGAAGAAAGGTTGAGGGAAATAGGACTAACAACACTGGAGGACAGAAGGGTTAGAGGAGACATGATAACGACATACAAAATACTGCGTGGAATCGACAAGGTAGATAGTGTCAGGATGTTCCAGAGAGGAAACACAGAAACAAGGGGACTCAACTGGAAGCTGAAGACTCAGATGAGTCAGAGGGATGTTAGGAAGCAATTCTTCAGCCATAGAGTAGTTAGGAAGTGGAATAGTTTAGCGAATGATATAGTGGAGGCGGGAACCATACATAGTTTTAAGACAAGGTATGATAGAGCTCACGGAGCAGGGAGAGCAGAGACCCAGTAGCGGACAGTGCAGAGGCGGGGCCAGGAGCTGAGTCTCGACCCCTGCAACCACAATTAGGTGAGTACACACACACACTTCATGAGTGAAATATTTCTGGTGTAGAAACAAAGTGACTGGAAGACTCTGCAGTCACTATATCATATAGTGACACAATATTGTTCCCACATGAGTTATATTTTATCCTCTAACAATGGATATCCAATCTTTCGTTGTGGAGAAATTTCTCCAGTAAAGGGATGTTAGGAAGTATTTCTTCAGTCATAGAGTTGTCAGGAAGTGGAATAAACTGGAAAGGAAGGTGATAGAGGCAGGATCCACACATAGCTTTAAGAAGAGGTATGATAAAGCTTACGGAACAGTGAGAGAGTGGCCTAGTAGCGACCAGTGAAGAGGTGGGGGCCAAGAACTATGATTCGATCCCTGCAACCACAAATTATGTGTGTACACACACACGTCAAGAACGACCAGTGTGAATGTAAATATTTTCATGACACAGCTCACCTGTTAATGGGTGAAGAATGCTGTGGGTCCTGCTGCCTCACCTGTTAATGGGTGAAGAATGCTGTGGGTCCTGCTGCCTCACCTGTTAATGGGTGAAGAATGCTGTGGGTCCTGCTGCCTCACCTGTTAATGGGTGAAGAATGCTGTGGGTCCTGCTGCCTCACCTGTTAATGGGTGAAGAATGCTGTGGGTCCTGCTGCCTCACCTGTTAATGGGTGAAGAATGCTGTGGGTCCTGCTGCCTCACCTGTTAATGGGTGAAGAATGCTGTGGGTCCTGCTGCCTCACCTGTTAATGGGTGAAGAATGCTGTGGGTCCTGCTGCCTCACCTGTTAATGGGTGAAGAAGGTTTTGGGTCCTGCTGCCTCACCTGTTAATGGGTGAAGAATGCTGTGGGTCCTGCTGCCTCACCTGTTAATGGGTGAAGAATGCTGTGGGTCCTGCTGCCTCACCTGTTAATGGGTGAAGAATGCTGTGGGTCCTGCTACCTCACCTGTTAATGGGTGAAGAATGCTGTGGGTCCTGCTGCCTCACCTGTTAATGGGTGAAGAATGCTGTGGGTCCTGCTGCCTCACCTGTTAATGGGTGAAGAATGCTGTGGGTCCTGCTGCCTCACCTGTTAATAGGTGAAGAATGCTGTGGGTCCTGCTGCCTCACCTGTTAATAAGTGAAGAATGCTGTGGGTCCTGCTGCCTCACCTGTTAATGGGTGAAGAATGCTGTGGGTCCTGCTGCCTCACCTGTTAATGAGTGAAGAATGCTGTGGGTCCTGCTGCCTCACCTGTTAATGGGTGAAGAATGCTGTGGGTCCTGCTGCCTCACCTGTTAATGGGTGAAGAATGCTGTGGGTCCTGCTGCCTCACCTGTTAATGGGTGAAGAATGCTGTGGGTCCTGCTGCCTCACCTGTTAATGAGTGAAGAATGCTGTGGGTCCTGCTGCCTCACCTGTTAATGGGTGAAGAATGCTGTGAGTCCTGCTGCCTCACCTGTTAGTGGGTGAAGAATGCTGTGGTCCTGCTGCCTCACCTGTTAATGAGTGAAGAATGCTGTGGGTCCTGCTGCCTCACCTGTTAATGGGTGAAGAATGCTGTGGGTCCTGCTGCCTCACCTGTTAATGAGTGAAAAATGCTGTGGGTCCTGCTGCCTCACCTGTTAATGGGTGAAGAATGCTGTGGGTCCTGCTGCCTCACCTGTTAATGGGTGATGAATGCTGTAGGTCCTGCTGCCTCACCTGTTAATGAGTGAAGAATTCTGTGGGTCCTGCTGCCTCACCTGTTAATGAGTGAAAAATGCTGTGGGTCCTGCTGCCTCACCTGTTAATGGGTGAAGAATGCTGTGGGTCCTGCTGCCTCACCTGTTAATGGGTGATGAATGCTGTAGGTCCTGCTGCCTCACCTGTTAATGGGTGAAGAATGCTGTGGGTCCTGCTGCCTCACCTGTTAATGGGTGAAGAATGCTGTGGGTCCTGCTGCCTCACCTGTTAATGGGTGAAGAATGCTGTGGGTCCTGCTGCATAACCTGTTAATGGGTGAAGAATGCTGTGGGTCCTGCTGCCTCACCTGTTAATGAGTGAAGAATGATGTGGGTCCTTGATTGAGGTTTGTAGACTCTGGCCCCCTAGACTGTACTCCGTCTGCGGTCTTCTTTGCCCTTCCCCAATCCTCATGACTTTGCACTTGGTTGGGTTGAACTCCAGGAGCCAATTGCTGGACCAGGCTTGCAGCCTGTCCAGATCCCTTTGTAGTTCTGCCTGGTCCTCTTCCGATTGAATTCTTCTCATCAACTTCACATCATCTGCAAACAGGGACACTTCGGAGTCTATTCCCTCCGTCATGTCGTTTACAAACACCAGAAACAGCACCGGTCCTAGGACTGACCCCTGTGGCAGCTAATGGCCTCTTAAATAAGTTGAAATAGATAACATTTCTTAACCAGTAAATAAGTTGAGGAAGATAACATTACGTCACCAGTAAATAAGTTGAGGAAGATAACATTACGTCACCAGTAAATAAGTTGTGGAAGATAACATTACGTCACCAGTAAATAAGTTGAGGAAGATAACATTACGTCACCAGTAAATAAGTTGAGGAAGATAACATTACGTCACCAGTAAATAAGTTGAGGAAGATAACATTACGTCACCAGTAAATAAGTTGAGGAAGATCAACAGGTCGTTACAAAAATGAATTATTTATTATTGAAGCACTCAGATGTGCACCTCACTGTGCACTTCACTTTATGTGCACCTCACTATATGTATACTTCTCCGTATGTGCACCTCACTGTATGTATACTTCTCT
>WNWK01021513.1:22500-33978 GCA_009830355.1 Cherax destructor
TGGACAGGTGAAGTGGAATTGACCACTGGCCAGGTGAAGTGGAATTGACCACTGGACAGGTGAAGTGTTTTTGATCAATGGTCAGGTGAAGTGGAACTGACCACTGGACAGGTGAAGTGCAATTGACCACTGAACAGGTGAAGTGGAATTGACCACTGGACAGGTGAAATGGAATTGACCACTGGACAGGTGAAGTGGAATTGACCACTGGAGAGGTGAAGTGGAATTGACCACTGGTCAGGTGAAGTGGAATTGACCACTCAACAGGTGAAGTGGAATTGACCACTGGTCAAGGGTATTAGAATATTAGACAACGTTTCGGTCCGTCCTGAACCTTAACCCAGCAACATTTGAGCTAGAAAAAAGACGCAAGTTACAGAGAGGACTACTAGCTCTCTGTCTAGCTCTCTGTCTAGCTCTCTGTCTAGCTCTCTGTTTAGCTCTCTGTTTAGCTCTCTTTCTAGCTCTCTGTCGTTGCATTATAATAGTCCTGGACAGAACAAAACATCCTCTGATTTGTCTTCTCCAAATTTTAGGTTATTTGTGAATTGTTCCATACACTGTATTGTGACTTATTCGTCAACAACACTGAATATTTCGTCTTCACGCTGAGGCACTCTTCAGTAGACTAGATTCTCTCTCCTGGATTCAATTTTCAAGCATTAAATTGCAATTTCTGATTCTTAAATTACCACTCACGTGTCTATAACATCAGTAGCTCTTTCTCTTGTTCTTCTTAAGTCTATAATTTTTTTAGCCGAGTGAAATTGATGGTAGAAATGTGTAGGATCAGAGATCACAAACAACCATGACAACTCAGAGACGATTCGCCGAATGGAGTTGGAATCCATGGCAAGCCAGTCTTAAAACTAGCTTGACAGCGCACTGTCTGCTGTAACATACATGGAGAGGGTTCCGGGGGTCAACGCCCCCGCGGCCCGGTCTGTGACCAGGCCTCGCGGTGGATCAGGACCTGATCAACCAGGCTGTTACTGCTGGCTGCACCAAGCCGACGTACAAACCACAGCCCGGCTGGTCAGGTACTGATTTTAGGTGCCTGTCCAGTGCATTCTTAAAGACAACCAGGGATCTATTAGTAATCCACCCACACTAGATTAATAAGATTCAGCCAATTAGGTGTACTTCAATAACCTAGTGAGATAACATGTGACCACAATACAGGCTTTTGTAGACAAGTCTCATATCAGCATGGCTATTACGAACTCAGGTGCAGTCTAGTGGCCTGCACACCTGGCTGTTGCACGATAACCACGGTGGGAACGAGCAAAATGGAAGCAGAGAAAATACTTATATTTTCTTCCGAACAGCAAGCAGGTATGTACAATATATATACAGCAGGTATGTACAATAAGGCAAATGCAAGCAAGACACATGCTAAGAACTGTAGTGAGCAGACTGGGAGGTAAATCTGCCAAAGTTGATTAACTAGTGTACTACATCGCTTCAATTTTTGGGGGCTTCTTTGTCATTGGCTGGTTGAATCAAGGTGCTAGCATAACGTGGGGCCCCTACTCGTTATACCCTGAACACACTGGTCGGGAGGCATGCCTATATGGATGTGTGACGAACGCCCAATAAAAAGGAACGTACTCTTAGCATGCCACAATGCCTGTGGCAAGCTCTAGCTCAAGTCCCTTCAAAACCGTTATGAATCACCCGTGAATTCCACTGACTGCTCCCTGGTCTGCTTGTTATATGATTGGTTTGCCATGGGTTCGATCACTCCCTTCGATGACTTAACAATCGTGTCATCACAATCTGACGAACCACTCAGAAACAGTGTTGTCAGAAGAGTGTGGCATCTCGTCGAGTTCCATATCAGTTTCTAGATAGTAACAGGTGCTTGTACTAACTCAAGTTAAGAAAGATGTGTTGAGGAAGATCTCAAACATGCGTATTATTATTATTATTATTATTATTATTATTATTATTATTATTATTATTATTATTATTATTATTATTATTATTATTATTGTTGTCCCACCGTTCATTGCCCTACCACTGAACAACGACATCTCAAAGCTTATTTCAAGAACGTCCAACCCAGTCTGAGGTAGACTGCCAACCACAACAAACGATTATCACCCTGACACTTATTTATTGGTAGGTGAAGAGGAGCAGCAGGTGAGAGTAGGCTTGCCCTTAAGTCTCGCCTGCTTCGGAAATCGATTCCAAGTACATTAGGCTGTGAGCCAAACACTCCACAGAATCTGTAGACGACTCTCGAGTTCTGAGAGAATTCAGGGTCAACACCCGCGTTCTGTGACCAGCTCTGCAGGCCTGATCAACCAGGCTGTTACTGCTGCCGGAGTCCAAAGACGAACCGCCACGAACCACTATCCAGACGCAGTCTGTGTAGGAGATGACTATTTTGACAGTTTGTGTAGACTACTCAGTTACACTCTGTAGAGGAAACTCCTCCTCTGATACAATCTGTTATAAAAGACGACTAATCTAATACAGTGTAGGAGACGACTAACTGACAGTCTGTTAGAGGTGTTGACTACTCTGACAATATCGGCTTAGGAGACGACTATAATATTGTGTGTGTAGAAAACTAATCTGACAGTCTTTGTAGGAGACGATTAATCCGACTGCCACACGTCGCCAGGTGAACGAGCGAAGAATACACCTTCCACACTGCGGCATACCCCAGGAGAACGAGCAATTGACACAACATCCACATCGCTATATAAAGCCAAGAGAACGGTTGGCCGACACAACCTTCACACTGAAACACTTCACCAGTGTAACGAGCGACCAACACACTCTCAACCAGGTGGCACAGCAACCAACACAAACTAAAACTGCCACACGACAAGCTCGACATCTGGTCTAGCAATTGGCTTCTCGAATTCAATCCCACCACATGCAAAGTCATGAAGATCGGAGAAGGGCAAAGAAGACCGCTGACAGAGTACAAGCTAGGCGGACAAACGCTACAAACCTCGGCAAAGGTTTGGAGTGAGTATAACGCCAAGCACGTCTCCGGAAGCACACATCAACCAGGTAACTGCGGCAGCATATGGGCGACTGGCAAACCTAAGATTAGCGTTCCGTTACCTTAACAAGGAATCGTTCAAGACACTGTACACCGTGTACGTCAGGCCCATACTAGAGTATGCAGCACCAGTCTGGAACCCACACCTGGTCAAGCACGTAAAGAAACTAGAGAAAGTCCAAAGGTTTGCGACAATGTTAGTTCCACAACTCAGGGGTCTGTCCTATGAAGAAAGGTTGAGGGAAATAGGACTAACAACACTTGAGGAAAGAAGGGTCAGAGGAGACATGATAACGACATACAAAATACTGCGTTTAATTGACAAGGTCGATAGTGACAGGATGTTCCAGAGAGGGAACACAGAAACAAGGGGACACAACTGGAAGCTGAAGACTCAGATGAGTCAAAGGGATGTTAGGAAGCATTTCTTCAGCCACAGAGTAGTCAGGAAGTGGAATGGACTAGAGAAAGATATAGTGGAGGCAGGAACCATACATAGTTTTAGGACAAGGTATGATAAAGCTCATGGAGCAGGGAGAGCAGAGACCCAGTAGCGGACAGCGAAGAGGCGGGGCCAGGAGCTGAGTCTCGACCCCTTCAACAACAATTAGGTGAGTACAATTAGGTGAGTACAATTAGGTGAGTACACTGCCAGGCATAACGAGCGATCAACACACTCCACACTGCCACACTGACATACCCTCCATACTGTAACTGAACGAGCGTCACACACACCCTCCACACTGCCACACACCACCAGGTGGACGAGCGTCACACACCCTCCACACTGCCACACATCACCAGGTGGACGAGCGTCACACACCCTCCACACTGCCACACACCACCAGGTGAACGAGCGTCACACACCCTCCACACTGCCACACACCACCAGGTGAACGAGCGTCACACACCCTCCACACTGCCACACACCACCAGGTGGACGAGCGTCACACACACCCTCCACACTGCCACACACCACCAGGTGGACGAGCGTCACACACCCTCCACACTGCCACCCCCACCAGGTGGACAGGCGTCACACACCCTCCACACTGCCACACACCACCAGGTGGACAGCGTCCACACACCCTCCACACTGCCACACCACCAGGTGGACGAGGCGTCACCACCCCCCACACTGCCACACACCACCAGGTGGACAGGCGTCACACACCCTCCACACTGCCACACCACCAGGTGAACAGCGTCACACACCCTCCACACTGCACACCACCAGGTGGACAGGCGTCACACACACCTCCACACTGCCACACACCACCAGGTGGACGAGCGTCACACACCCTCCACACTGCCACACCACCAGGTGGACAGCGTCACACACCCTCCACACTGCCACACACCACCAGGTGGACAGGCGTCACACACCCTCCACACTGCCACACACCACCCCGGTGGACAGGCGTCACACACACCCTCCACACTGCCACACACCACCAGGTGGACGAGCGTCACACACACCCTCCACACTGCCACACACCACCAGGTGGACGAGCGTCACACACCCTCCACACTGCCACACCACCAGGTGGACAGGGGTCCCCACACCCTCCACACTGCCACCACCACCAGGTGGACGAGCGTCACACACCCTCCCACTGCCACACACCACCGGGTGGACGAGCGTCACCACCCTCCACACTGCCACACACCACCAGGTGGACAGAGCGTCACACACACCCTCCACACTGCCCCACACCACCAGGTGGACAGCGTCACACACACCCTCCACACTGCCACACACCACCAGGTGGACGGCGTCACACACCCTCCACACTGCCACACACCACCAGGTGGACGAGCGTCACACACCCTCTATACTGTAACACATTATGTGAACGAGCGTCACACACCCTCTATACTGCCACACATCACCGGGTGGACCAGCGTCACACACACCCTCTATACTGCCACACATAACCGGGTGGACCAGCGTCACACACACCCTCTATACTGCCACACATCACCGGGTGGACCAGCGTCACACACACCCTCTATCTGCCCACGTCACCGGGTGGACGAGCGTCACACACACCCTCTATACTGCCACACATCACCGGGTGAACGAGCGTCACACACACACCCTCTATACTGCCACACATCACCGGGTGAACTAGCGTCACACACACCCTCTATACTGCCACACATCACCGGGTGAACTAGCGTCACACACACCCTCTATACTGCCACACATCACCGGGTGAACGAGCGTCACACATACCCTCTATACTGCCACACATCACCGGGTGGACGAGCGTCACACACACCCCCTATACTGCCGCACAGCACCGGGTGGATAGGCGTCACACACCCTCTATACTGCCGCACATCACCGGGTGGACGAGCGTCACACACACCCTCTATACTGCCACACATCACCGGGTGAACTAGCGTCACACACACCCTCTATACTGCCACACATCACCGGGTGAACGAGCGTCACACACACCCTCTATACTGCCACACATCACCGGGTGAACGAGCGTCACACACACCCTCTATACTGCCACACATCACCGTGTGAACAGCGTCACACACCCTCTACTGCCACACATCACCGGGTGAATGAGCGTCACACACACACTCTATCTGCCGCATATCACCGGGTGGACGAGCGTCACACACCCTCTATACTGCCACACATCACCGGGTGAACGAGCGTCACACACACCCTCTATACTGCCACACATCACCGTGTGAACGAGCGTCACACACACCCTCTATACTGCCGCACATCACCGGGTGGACGAGCGTCACACACACCCTCTATACTGCCACACATCACCGGGTGAACGAGCGTCACACACACACTCTATACTGCCACACATCACCGGGTGGACGAGCGTCACACACACCTCTATACTGCCACACATCACCGTGTGAACTAGCGTCACACACACCCTCTATACTGCCACACACCACCGGGTGGTTGAGCGTCACATACACTCTACACTGCCACACATCACCGGGTGGACGAGCGTCACACACACCCTTTATACTGCCACACATCACCATGTGAACTAGCGTCACACACACCCTCTATACTGCCACACACCACCGGGTGGTTGAGCGTCACATACACTCTACACTGCCACACATCACCGGGTGGACGAGCGTCACACACCCTACATACTGCCACACACCACCGGGTGGACGAGCGTCACACACCCTACACACTGCCACACATCACCGGGTGGACGAGCGTCACACACCCTACATACTGCCACACACCACCGGGTGGACGAGCGTCACACACCCTACACACTGCCACACACCACCGGGGGAGAGCGTCACATAATAAAGATATCCAAAATACTTAATTCAAGTTACTGACCTGACTTAGGGGGTTTAAAATTATTCAAATATTTCTTTATTATCGACTAAATAACATGCAAGGTTTAAACTTTACTTTGTACGTTACTTTGATCAATTTAGAATCAAAGTTAATCCTATTGTAAGAATATAGAAATTGTCAATAAATTAGGTGTCCTGTGGCTCGGTTGGCAACGCACTCAGCTCACTATCAAAGTGTCCGTGGTTCGATTTCCGGCATAAGTAGGTATCTGTGTGTCGTGGAAAAAGACCCTTATGTGCAGTTCAGGATATTTATTAGAGGAAACGTTTCGCCATTAGTGGTTCTTGAGTCCCGGTGGCGAAACATTTCCTATAATAAATGTCCTGAACTGTGTCTTTTTCACCTGGGTGTTAGTCGACTGGTGTGGGTGGCATCCTGGGGGTGGTAGGGCACCATAGATAGCGCTGGGTTTCGTAATGACCCGACGTGGGGTAAGAGCTCTTAGCCTCTAAAACTGATTTGCAAAAAAAAAAACGAGAAATAAACGAATTTAAAAAAAAAAGCAAACGAAAATATTGCTGAAAATGCTTTGAAAACTAGGAAGGTCTCCCTCGTTAAAATAGGAAGGTCTCCCCTCGTTAAACTAGGAAGGTCTCCCCTCGTTAAACTAGGAAGGTCTCCCCTCGTTAAACTAGGAAGGTCTCCCCTCGTTAAACTAGGAAGGTCTCCCCTCGTTAAACTATGAAGGCTTCCCCTCGTTAAACTAGGAAGGTCTTTCCTCGATAAACTAGTAAGGTCTAACCTCGTTAAACTAGAAAGGTCTCCCCTCGTTAAACTAGGAAGGTTCCCCTCGTTAAACTAGGAAGGTCTCCAATCGTTAAACTAGGAAGGTATCCCCTCGTTAAACAAGGAAGGTTTCCCCTCGTTAAACTAGGAAGGTCTCCTCGTTAAACTAGGAAGGTCTTTCCTCGATAAACAAGGAAGGTATTCCTTCGTTAAACTAGGAAGGTCTTCCCTCGTTAAACTCGGAAGGTCTTTCCTCGATAAACAAGGTCTCCCCTCGTTAAACTATCAAGGTCTCCCCTCGTTAAACTAGGAAGGTCTCCCCTCGTTAAACTAGGAAGGTCTCCCCTCGTTAAACTAGGAAGGTCTCCCCTCGTTAAACTAGGAAGGTCTCCCCTCGTTAAACTAGGAAGGTCTCCCCTCGTTAAACTAGGAAGGTCTCCCTCCTTAAGCAAGGAACTTCTCCCCTCGTTTAACTAGAAAGGTCTCTCCTTGTTAAACAAGGAAGGTCTCCCCTCGTTAAACTAGGAAGGTCTCTCCTCGTTAAACTAGGAAGGTTTCCCCTCGTTAAACTAGAAGGTCTCCCTCGTTAAACTAGGAAGGTCTCCTCGTTAAACTAGGAAGGTCTCCTCGTTAAACTAGGAAGATCTCCTCGTTAAACAAGGAAGGTCTCCTCGTTAAACTAGGAAGGTCTCCCCTTGTTAAACAAGGAAGGTCTCCCCTCGTTAAACTAGAAAGGTCTCTCCTCGTTAAACTAGGAAGGTCTCCCCTTGTTAAACAAGGAAGGTCTCCCCTCGTTAAACTAGAAAGGTCTCTCCTCGTTAAACTAGGAAGGTCTCCCCTTGTTAAACAAGGAAGGTCTCCCCTCGTTAAACTAGGAAGGTCTCCCCTTGTTAAACAAGGAAGGTCTCCCCTCGATAAACTAGGAAGTTCTCCCCTTGTTAAACAAGGAAGGTCTCCCCTCGTTAAACTCCGCAGATTTTTATTTTTTCCGGTTTGCTTTAACATTTACATATCATTTAAAAATTCTCTACAATCAAGTAAGATTTTTTTTCTTTTATAAACCTAATTTGAGAAAATTAGCCTAAAACTAATACATATTAAAAAAATCATCTTCAGGTAATTGATGTGATTCCAACGGCTCCAAGTTGAAAATTAGACATAATTTCAGTAAAATTTCGAATATGCATCAATTTCTACTAAACTAATGGGTTATCATCCTTATTATAAAATACATTGTCAGTTATTGAATTCAAAATGAATGTTACTATTAATTCAATAAAATTGGCAAATTGTGACTTATGGCAGCCAGTAGCAGTTTCAGTCTTGTGTTCAGGAAGCCATACCAGTGGTGAAAATTTGAAGCCGATCAGACGAGACATTCTTTAGTTATAGCACAAATTCCAACAATTCAAGTTTTTATTTACTACTGAACTACAACAATAAATTTGTCTGGACGCAAACAAAACTTAGTTACTATCCTGACCCTGAGATACATTAGCCATTAAATACTGAAGCCGTTCAGAAAAGGTAATTTATTTAAGGTGATTTAACGAGCATAAATTTTACACCATTTTAGACGTAAAATCACCAAATCTGCTGCAACTACACAAATAAATTTCCTTCTCCGTCGTTGTCGTGTCTTTTGGAACCTTTGTGACTGTATGAAGCTTCGCCACTGTGGATTTCAGAAGTTAACTAAGCCATTCCAGCCATACTGGAATGGGTTCAGTAACTTAAAATATATATATATATATATATATATATATATATATATATATATATATATATATATATATATATATAATATATATATATATATATATATATATATATATATATATATATATATATATATATATACAATTATATACAAACATTGTCTGTACGTCCACAACAGGACTCGAACTCGCAAACTCTGTATCAGAGTGACCAGTTCTTTACCGCGGAACTAGACCCGCGACAGGATTCGATGAAATAACTTTCAAAAAACGAGCTTGGTGCCGGGGGGTATGGTGCCCAGGGGCATGGTGCCCGGGGTATGGTGCCCGGGGGTATGGTGCCCGGGGGTATGGTGCCGGGGGTATAGTGCCTGGGGTATGGTGCCCGGGGGTATGGTGCCCGGGGGTATGGTGCCCGGGGGTATGGTGCCCGGGGTATGGTGCCCCGGGGTATGGTGCCCGGGGGTATGGGGAAACATCGTCTGGCTCCGGCAAGACGCCAATACTTATCGCGGGTCTAGCTCCGCGGTAAAGTACTGGTCACTCTGATACAGAGTTTGCAGGTTCGAGTCCTGCTGTGGACATTTACCTGGAGTTTACCTAGAGAGGGTTTCGGGGGTCAACGCCCTCGCGGCTCGGTCTGAGACCAGGCCACATGGTGGATCAGGGTCTGATCAACCAGGCTGTTACTGCCGGCCGCACACAAACTGACGTACGAACCACAGCCCGGTTGGTCAGTACTGACTTTAGGTGCCTGTCCAGTGCCTTCTTGAAGACAGCCATTGGTCTATTGGTAATTCACCTAATGTATGCTGGGAGGCAGTTGAACAGTCTTGAGCCCCAGACACTTATGGTGTTGTCTTTCAGTGCACTCGGGGCGCCCCTGCTTTTCATTGGGGGAATGTTGCATCTCCTGCCGAGTCTTTTGCTTTCATAGGGAGTGATTTTCGTGTGCAGGTTTGGTACCAATCTCTCCAGGACCTTCCAATTGTATATTATCATGTATCTCTCTTACCTGCGTTCCATGGAATACAGATCAAGGACCTTCAACCGTTCCCAAAAATTTAGGTGCTTTATCGTACTTATGTGTGCCGTGAAAGTTCTTTGTACACTCTCCAGGTCTGCAATGTCGCCAGCCTTGAAGGGGCCGTTAGTGGATAGCAGTATATATATATATATATATATATATATATATATATATATATATATATATATATATATATATATATATATATATATATATATATATATAAGTATATATATATATATATATATATATATATATATATATATATATATATATATATATATATATATATATAGTATGCAAAAGATCACAGTAAACAGGTGATATCAAAATATGCAAGAAAACCACTATGAAAAATAGAAGAATTCCAAGCGCTTTCGTGACTACTCACATTATCAAGGAACTATAACAGGAAACATGACAAGAAGGGCTTATATAAGGGGCGAGACTACACCTCACAGTCACATCACACTAACAAAGACTACACACCTCACAGTAGCGTAACATCGCACGACTCTGTGAAGAGGAAAATAAGAAAGGACCTGAAACTCTTCCCAAGAATTAAGATTAGTCCAATTTATCATTAAATTCTTCCCAAATTTTATTAATTATAAATGAATCCAATTTATATAAACCAAAAGAAATATTCATATTATTTTCAAAACTGCTTTTAATGAAACAAGATTCTATTATATTTCTCTCAACCATGGACTTGCTTGATACAACCTTCTCAGCATTTTGAAAATCAATTGGATGGTTAAAATCTCTCACATGAATAAATAGAGCATAAGAACATAAGAACATAAGAAAGGAGGAACACTGCAGCAGGCCTGTTGGCCCATACTAGGCAGGTCCTTCACATTCCATCCCACCAACAGAACACTTGTTCAACCCAACTTTCAATGCTACCCAAGAAATAAGATTTGATAATTTTATTTACTCATGTGCAATTCCCACTCAAATCCAACCCCTCTCACTCATGAATTTATCCAACCTAAATTTAAAACTACCCAAGGTCCTAGCTTCAATAACCCTACTAGGCAGACTGTTCCACTCATCAACATAAGAACATAAGAAAGGAGGAACACTGCAGCAGGCCTGTTGGCCCATACTAGGCAGGTCCTTCACATTCCATCCCACCAACAGAACACTTAAGAACATAAGAAAGGAGGAACACTGCAGCAGGCCTGTTGGCCCATACTAGGCAGGTCCTTCACATTCCATCCCACTAACAGAATATTTGTTCAACCTAATTTTCAATGCTACCCAAGAAATAAGCTTTGATAATTTTATTTACTCAAATAGAAGAATTCCAAGCGCTTTCGTGACTACTCACATTATCAAGGAACTATAACAGGGAAAAATGACAAGAAGGGCTTATATAAGGGGCGAGACTACACCCAAGTCACATCACACTAAAAAAGATCACCCACAGTAGGAAATCGCACGACTCGGGAAAAGGAAAATAAGAAAGGACCGAAACCTTCCCAAGAATTAAGATTAGTCCAATTTATCATTAAATTCTTCCCAAATTTTATTAATTATAAATGAATCCAATTTATATAAACCAAAAGAAATATTCATATTATTTTCAAAACTGCTTTTAATGAAA
>WNWK01021514.1:0-33978 GCA_009830355.1 Cherax destructor
AAAGAAACACAGTAGAAGATGTATTGAAATTGTATTTCTTTCAAAAATCAGCTAGATTAATTCCAAACTTTTATCTTTTCCTTCACCAAGTAATTGTGATTATATAAGACTTTTGTCTTCTCCTTCACCAAGTATAACAAAGTGCTATTTACACATATGTACACTATATACAAAGGAGTAGTGTTTAGTGCATGCCACAGTTGTCTAGGCTAAGCAGCAGCCAAAAGACAGACAACTTTCCACAACCAGCTCTATGCAGGAATTCCAATGACAAACTGCGAGTGGTAACCACGTCACCTTTGTCATTGTTAAACTCGCATTTTAATTGGCTGAACCGAGTCGTTGATTTGATGATGGGGCCCTCATCACCAAACCCTTAACGATGGTTCGCTGGTTGGAGGGGAGCCTATGTGGGTGTGTTTAACATGCTCCGAATAAAGGTTACATACTCTTTGCATGCAACACATATACCAAGAATAACACAGGTCCTAGGACTGACCCCTGCGGTACGCCGCTCGTCACAGGCGCCCACTGTGATACCTCATCACGAACCATGACCCGTTGTTGCCTCCCTGTGAGGTATTCCCTGATCCATTCCAGTGCCCTTCCTGTTATACATGCTTGTTCTTCCAACTTCTTTACTAATCTCATGTGAGGAACTGTGTCGAAGGCCTTCCTGCAGTCCAGGAAAATGCAATCAACCCACCCTTCTCTCTCTTGCCTTACGTCTGTTACTTTATCATAGAACTCTAGGAGGTTTGTTATACAGGATTTGCCTTCCCGGAATCCGTGTTGTCTGGTGTTTATTATCCTGTTCAGCTCGAGATGCTCCACCATTCTTTTCCTGATGATTTTCTCCAGGACTTTGCACACTATACATGTAAGTGACACCAGTCTATAGTTTAGTGCCTCTTTTCTGTCTCCTTTTTTAAAGATGGGGACTACATTGGCCTTCTTCCATACCTAAGGTATCTGCCCATTTTCAAGGGATGTGTTGAATATTATGGTAAGTGGCACACTCAGTACCTCAGCTCCTTCCCAAAGAACCCATGGGGAGATATTGTCCGGACCCATCGCCTTTGAGGTATCAAGGTCACTGAATAACTGCTTCACCTCCTCCTCAGTTGTGTGTATGCCCTCTAGCACTTGATACATCCCTTGTTGGTGATGCACCCCGTCCTGTCTACCCAGCTGCCTTCCTTCCTCCACTGTGAATACTTCCTTAAACCTCAAGTTGAGCTCCTCACATACCTCTCGATCATTGCTTGTGAGTTCCCCATCTTCTCTCCTCAGCCTTATCACCTGGTCTTTAACTGTTGTCTTCCTTCTGATGTGACTGTACATCATCTTCGGGTCGGACTTAACTTTCGATGCTATGTCGTTTTCGTACTGTTTCTGGGCCTCCCTCCGTACCTGTGCATACTCGTTTCTAGCTCTTCTACTACTCTCTTTGTTTACTTGGGTTCTTTGCCTTCTGTACCTTTTCCATTCTCTGACACTCTGAGTCTTTGCCTCCCGGCACCTTTGGGTAAACCAGGGGCTCTTTCTGGCCTTCCCTTTTAATCTTTTTCCTCTGGGTATAAACCGTTCCTCTGCCTCTTTGCACTTTACCCTACGTATTCCATCATTTCATTTATTGTCTGTCCGTCCATTTCCCTTTCCCACTGAACCTCCTGCAGGAAATTCCTCATGCCTGTGTAGTTTCCTCTTTTAAAATCTGGTTTGTCTCTTTCGGTACCGTTTTCCCTCTCCACCTGTAGCTCTACAATGTACTCAAAGCTCAGCACCATATGGTCACTGGCTCCCAGGGGGCTCTCGTGTGTTATGTCTTCAATATCTGAGCTGTTCAGGGTGAATACAAGGTCCAGTCTTGCTGGTTCATCTTCTCCTCTCACTCTGGTCGTGTCCCTGACATGTTGGTGCATCAGGTTTTCCAGTACCGCATCCATCATCTTGGCTCTCCAAGTTTCTGGACCCCCACGTGGTTCTTGGTTCTCCCAGTCGATCTCCCTGTGGTTGAAATCGCCCATGACCAGTAGCTTCGCTCTGCTCATGTGCGCTTTTCTTGCCACCTCCGCCAGTGTCCACCATCGCTCTGTTGTTCTCATCATATTCCTCACCTGGCCTCCTGCAGTTCTGTGGTGGGTTATACATCACTGCAATGATTGTGTGTGTACTCACCTAGTTGTGGTTGCAGGGGTCGAGTCATAGCTCTTGGCCCCGCCTCTTCACTGGCCGCTACTGGGTCACTCTCCCTGCGCCATGAGCTTTATCATACCTCTTCTTAAAGCTATGTATGGAGCCTGCCTCCACTACTTCACTTCCTAAACTATTCCACTTCCCGACCACTCTGTAACTGAAGAAATACTTCCTAACATCTCTGTGATTCATCTGAGTCTTCAACTTCAACTGTGTCCCCTTGTTGCTGTGTCCCATCTCTGGAACATTCTGTCTCTGTCCACTTTGTCAATTCCTCTCAGTATCTTATATGTTGTTATCATGTCCCCCCTATCTCTCCTGTCCTCCAGTATCGTCAGGTCGATTTCCCTTAACCTCTCCTCGTAGGACATACCCCTTAGCTCCGGGACTAGTCTTGTTGCAAACCTTTGCACTTTCTCGAGCTTCTTCACGTGCTTAACTAGGTGTGGGTTCCAAACTGGTGCTGCATACTCCAGTATGGGCCTAACGTACACAGTGTACAGGGTCCTGAACGATTCTGTGCGCCTTAGGAGATGTACCTGGTGTTATACTCACCCCAAGGTCTTTTTCCTTGATTGAGGTTTGCAGTCTCTGGCCCCCTAGGCTGTACTCCGTCTGCGGTCTTCTTTGCCCTTCCCCAATCTTCATGACTTTGCACTTGGTGGGGTTGAACTCCAGGAGCCAATTGCTGGACCAGGCTTGCAGCCTGTCCAGATCCCTTTGTAGTTCTGCTTGGTCCTAGTCCGACTGAATTCTTCTCATCAACTTCACATCATCTGCAAACAGGGACACTTCGGAGTCTATTCCTTCCGTCATGTCGTTCACAAATACCAGAAACAGCACTGGTCCCAGGACTGACCCCTGTGGAACCCCGCTCGTCACCGGCGCCCACTCTGACACCTCACCACGTACCATGACTCGCTGCTGTCTTCCTGACAGGTATTCCCTGATCCATTGTAGTGCCTTCCTGTTACCCCTGCCTGGTCCTCCAACTTTGCACTAATCTCTTGTGTGGAACTGTGTCAAACGCTTTCTTACAGTCCAAGAATATGCAATCTACCCACCCCTCTCTCTCTTGTCTTATTGCTGTCACCTTGTCATAGAACTCCAGTAGGTTTGTGACACAGGATTTTCCGTCCCTAAAACTGTGTTGGCCGTCGTTGATAAGCTCATTTCTTTCTAGGTGCTCCACCACTCTTCTCTTGACTATCTTCTCCATGACCTTGCATACTATACATGTCAGTGACACTGGTCTGTAGTTTAGTGCTACGTTCCTGTCTCCTTTTTTAAAAATTATAACTACATTTGCTGTCTTCCATACCTCAGGTAGTTGCCCTGTTTCGATAGATGTGTTGAAGATCATTGTTAGGGGTACACATAGCTCCTCTGCTCCCTCTCTCAGGACCCATGGAGAGATGTTATCCGGCCCCATCGCCTTTGAGGTATCTAGCTCGCTTAGTAGCCTCTTCACTTCCTCCTCAGTTGTGTGTATTGTGTCCAGTACCTGATGGTGTACCCTACCTCTCCCTGGAGGCCCTTCTATCTCCTCTGTGAACACCTCTTTGAATCTCATGTTGAGCTCCTCACACTTCCACGGTCATTTCTTGTGACCTCCTCCTACCTTCCTCAGCCTGATCACCTGGTCCTTGATTGTTGTTCTCCTCCTGATGTGGCTGTACAGCAGCTTTGGGTCAGATTTGGCTTTCGCAGCTATGTCATTCTCGTACTGTCTTTGGGCCTCCCTTCTGATCTGTGCATATTCATTTCTGGCTCTACGACTGCTCTCCTTATTCTCCAGGGTTCTTTGCCTTCTGTACCTCTTCCATTCCCTTGTACACTTGGTTTTGGCCTCCCTGCACCTTTGGGTGCATAACCCTGTGGTAAAACATCCCTTCGTCTCGCTACACAATTCCAGTCACCACCCACGACTGTGACCACGGGCAGTGACCGGAACTGATAAACTAGCGTTTCACGAAGAAACGCGTTTTTCACTCTCACGTCGCTATCGGCGGGTCCGTTGACACCAAGAAACCCTATGTTCACAGTTCCCCACCATCCTTCAATGCGAACTACCCGACCATCGGGACTCGCGACACTCCGTCGGCACCGTAAAGGACTGGTTTTGCGAATTAACACTGCCACTCCACCTTTCAACCGTAATGAATGCGCACATATACCACGTAACCACGCACACGCAAGTCATCCACAACACGAAAGTTATGTTCTTGAACAAAGGCTACATCGACGTCGTACTGTCGCAAGAACTGCTCAAATTCACACCTTTTATACGCATCATTCAACCCATTCACATTAATAGTCACACACTGGAATTGAAAGTAGGAGGTTTCCCTCTGGATACTCCTCGGGGCTGATAACACTGACCGACCTCAGAAGACTCAGTCTCGCTCTGCTCCACTACACGAACTTGCTGTTGTGTGGACAGGGTAATATCATACCATCGACCACCATCTCACTTACAGTCAGCCCCACAGGATGCACCTCCACATCCACTACTAGAGTCGTCACCGCTTCTGGGGTGACTATACCTCCCCTTATACAATTATTCTCAGTTTCCAAACCCGCTGGTGATGAGGGCGGTGCTACACACTCTTCCGGTTCGTGAAAGAACTCCGGGAAAACCTGGGAGATATGTTCCACACCACTCTCGACACAACCGGCATCCATCTGATCTCCTTCGATGTCATCCATGACACCGCCAGACACCCCAACAGTTAGGGTCACACATGTCTCCTCCACTAATGCTTGTAACTCTACCTCGTCGCTCCAAGCCGGCTGTGCGGGTACGTCACTTCTTGTCCACTGATGTGTCACCTCAGACGTCTCTGATTTTGCCGGTGGCTCCTTTGCGGTGGCGAGGTTCTGCCGACGATCACACTGACTGGCTATGTGATCATACGATGCACACAGCCGGCACGTATGCCGCTGCCCAGGATACGTGACATATAGCTTGTGCGGAAGGCCGCCAGCACTACATACGAAGGAACGGGGTGTGGTAGAGTCACCTTCACGGAATATGTGCCGTTCGGCTTACCTACATACGGACCTTCGTTCCACCGTCCCGCCCTCGTATAATGCAGTCCCATACTTTGCAAAAGCACTCTTGATTACATAATCATCTGATTCAAATGGCACGTTACGTAGGGTAAGCCAAGTGAACGTACGTGACACATCATAGAGGCAAACGGCCACAGTCAACGTCACCTGGTATCGTACCTCCTGGTGCTTGGCCACCACTTCCTCGTAGGCAACAGATGATGTCAACTTGACAAACATACGCGAGGCTCTGTTTAAGGATACGCTGTACAAATCCTCATCCATAATGTCGTAGGTCTCGCGAATGATACGGGGCAAGAGAACTTCTGCTGCATGTCCCAAAATGGTGCCTTGCAAGAGCTCAACGCAGACTGTGTTGATTCTCTTCAGGTATCCAGCCGCCATTGTGAAGTTAACAATTTTCCCCGCCAGAGGGCTACCAACAGAGAGGACCCGTCCCCACGCCACCAAAGCTGAGTGGCAACTGACCGGTCCTTTGTTCACTTATTTCTTGGACGAATCCGGGCGAATCCAGTTTGTGGCTCACTGTATATTTTAACTAATAACCACCTTAAAAGTAGATCTGTCTATTTGTATTGTATCTATTTGTTGTAGTTGCTGTTTGGGTGTTTAATGAGGGCGTGTAAAACCCCGTCAGCTTATGAATCCGGTCAGAGGATGCCTTGTTTTCAACGAATTCATTTGAATCCGGTCGTTGCTTCACGTGTTCTTGACGAATCCGGATTAGTGGATCACTTACTTTGGACGTATCCAGTCGGTGATTTTGGACTAGCACATGAAAAGGACTACTGGAAGAATAATTAACAGTAATATGTGTTCAGTTTGATACAAAAAGTATAACTTGCGTGTTGGAGCAGCCGGTGGCTTCTGAAGATGAAGATTACTGGAGGAATATTTGAGTTTTGTTGTGTATATTCCGACCCCTGCTAACTATATGTATATGTATTTTGTGCATAATTTTAAATGAACAATGTACCCTTATCACAATAATGAGTTATTCTGAATTATTCTCAAATAGTAGTATGTTTAGGCATTACTTGTATATAGTGTCAGATGTTGCCAAGGTTGTTTTGTGTTTATATATTGTGTTACAGATGTTTTCTATGTTAAGTTCATTATACATGTTTAAGTGAACTAGGTTTTGATATTGTGTATAGCCATGTGAAAGTGGACAGTTTTCACTTGTGGGGGGTAGGAGTGTAAGACATACTGTGTTTGTACCATTATATTTTATAAAAACCTTTGTACTTGTGTAGCACTGTACTTAGAAGCAGTGTAGGTTGTGTACTTGTGTAGCACTGTACTTAGAAGCAGTGTAGGTTGTGTACTTGTGTAGCAATGTACTTAGAAGCAGTGTAGGTTGTGCTAGGTTAGTTTTAGTGTCATGTATGATATAGTTTCAGAAGATTGTGCAGTGATAATGTTGATTTCTTGCTCATAAATAGTATCATTGTTACACATTAATATATGTACCTACCTATGTATATTTGTACATGAAGTTTTAAATAAAATAATAAAAAATATAGGAATAAAGCCTATCAAACTGCGCAAGAGTAGTTTAGGCTACATGTAACATGTTCACAAGCAGTCAAAATGCTTTAATAATTAACATAAGGATTAAAGTAGCCTTCAGCGTATATACATTGAGTGATACACTCTCGGTATATATATTTATGTCTGCTTTGTATTACACAAATTATAGATTTCGCACACTGGCAACTGAGGTGGTTGGTGGAGCCTCAGAGTCAGCAGCAGCACGACGCCAGTGTCACCCACCACCAGCATCAGTGTGGAGGCTGCTGCTGGTGGAGCCTCAGTCAAGAGTCAGTACCACCACCACGTGTTTCAGTAAGAGTCGGTACCACCACGTGTTTCAGTAAGAGTCGGTACCACCACGTGTTTCAGTAAGAGTCGGTACCACCACGTGTTTCAGTAAGTCGGTACCACAGTGTTTCAGTAAGAGTCGGTACCACCACGTGTTTCAGTAAGAGTCGGTACCACCACGTGTTTCAGTAAGAGTCGGTACCACCACGTGTTTCAGTAAGAGTCGGTACCACCACGTGTTTCAGTAAGAGTCGGTACCACCACGTGTTTCAGTAAGAGTCGGTACCACCACGTGTTTCAGTAAGAGTCGGTACCACCACGTGTTTCAGTAAGAGTCGGTACCACCACGTGTTTCAGTAAGAGTCGGTACCACCACGTGTTTCAGTAAGAGTCGGTACCACCACGTGTTTCAGTAAGAGTCGGTACCACCACGTGTTTCAGTAAGAGTCGGTACCACCACGTGTTTCAGTAAGAGTCGGTACCACCACGTGTTTCAGTAAGAGTCGGTACCACCACGTGTTTCAGTAAGAGTCGGTACCACCACGTGTTTCAGTAAGAGTCGGTACCACCACGTGTTTCAGTAAGAGTCGGTACCACCACGTGTTTCAGTAAGAGTCGGTACCACCACGTGTTTCAGTAAGAGTCGGTACCACCACGTGTTTCAGTAAGAGTCGGTACCACCACGTGTTTCAGTAAGAGTCGGTACCACCACGTGTTTCAGTAAGAGTCGGTACCACCACGTGTTTCAGTAAGAGTCGGTACCACCACGTGTTTCAGTAAGATCGGTACCACCACGTGTTTCAGTAAGAGTCGGTACCACCACGTGTTTCAGTAAGAGTCGGTACCACCGAGTGTTTCAGTAAGAGTCAGGTACCACCACGTGTTTCAGTAAGAGTCGGTACCACCACGTGTTTCAGTAAGATCGGTACCACCACGTGTTTCAGTAAGGTCGGTACCACCACGTGTTTCAGTAAGAGTCGGTACCACCACGTGTTTCAGTAAGAGTCGGTACCACCACGTGTTTCAGTAAGAGTCGGTACCACCACGTGTTTCAGTAAGAGTCGGTACCACCACGTGTTTCAGTAAGAGTCGGTACCACCACGTGTTTCAGTAAGGTCGGTACCACCACGTGTTTCAGTAAGAGTCGGTACCACCACGTGTTTCAGTAAGAGTCGGTACCACCACGTGTTTCAGTAAGAGTCGGTACCACCACGTGTTTCCAGGTACCGTATTATAATTTTCCAGTAATTTTAGTTAAATTAAGTATTTGGTATTTTCATAACGATTTGCGGCTGGTCATTGTAAAATAACTTAACATGAATAAAATTATTTTCTATATAGTAGTATGTCATTGATGTAAGTTAGGCCTGTATACCTTGTACATGTACTTGTAGTAAATAGATATTAGATGCTGAACCCCTTGAAGGAAGTTCCTTTGTTGATGAGAAGTTTTAGATCTAAGTAACTTTACTTTCCCTTAAGGGAGGTTCCTTGACGGTGCTCCAGTTCCCTGAATTAATCCTGAATACCTTCCATCCGCCCCTTCCCCCACAGGTGCTGTATAATCCTACGGGTTTAGCGCTTCCCCTTATTATAATTTTCCTTGACGTGAACTTTTTATGAAAGTTCAGTTTAGGTGATGGGTAGAATGTCTTTATTGAGCAGTTGAATAGTTTTAAAGCGAAGGGAAAAGAATCTTCTTGATTTGAAGGTTATCTAACCTACACCTGTTAAGTCGTGGGTTAGACTAGGTTAATATTAGGCTGCTACAGCCTTTTCACATTGGGCACTAATTATATATATCGCCATACAGGCGACTTCACAAATACACAGTGGCCCTACTTGGTCTTTATTACCCTTACTATGGTCATAACTAAAGGTAAAACACTACTTTGTGTGAATAATACAAAAGTTTAACACTGCTCTCATTGTCAATATTTGGACTGCACACGAGGCTTTGATCTTCACTCATAGCCTTGGTCTTGTGTATTTTTTTTCCTAAACCACTGATGTATGTTTATGTAACTGGCAGTTTGCACAAGGTTTAGATCTTAACTTGCTTCTACCTCGTGCAAGAAAACTGGTTTGTTGTGCGAAATCTTTGATGGATCAGTTAAATTTAGTTAAAGCTGGTCTCGAGACAATATTTCAATGCTAAATATTTTTCTTAATGTTCGAAAGCAGACTACTTTAATCAGTGAATTTGTCCTGTTTCATATCCTGTAAACTTGTCTCCTGCAAGTTTTCATCTAGTAGTTGACTGTAGGTAGCAGCATAAATGTATGATAAAGATGTAATGTCAGCCTTAATTGTTTAATTCCATATCATTGAAAGTTTAGCTGGAGTGGGAATTAAGGCGATGAATTTAGTGTCATAGGTTGGGGGGGGGGAGGCCTCGCCAAGTGTATATATATGTAAAAAAAATCCCTGCAACGCCATGTGGCACATGCTAGGCACGTCCCTAGAGTTCAACCATTTTTAAAACTAGTAGTTCCATTTTTCTTTCATGCTGAATTTAGGTATTTTGAAAACTGTCTTGTGATTTTAATGATTTTGTTCCAGGGTGCTTGGAACAAGCTGACTGAAGGGAATAAACCAGCAATACTGTGCTGGCGACCTGCCTGGCGCATGAATATAACTACCAGTCCAGTGTTACCACGCTGGCCATCAGTTGCAGGTGGGTGTCACTGGACAATTCTTTCCTACACATGTATAATACCACATTGCCTCACGCCAGACACTACTTACATTTTTTTACTTATTACACAGGGAAACTTGGGCTAGAATATTCTGCTTTTAAGTTGTACTTTTAGTAGTGATCTTCCAGGTTTTTCAAACCTTCGTATTGCTAATTATATTGATGGGCACGCTAAGCACATATAGATTAACTCTTACACTGTCGTGCTGTACTAGTTGTTTGTGTAAGGGGGGGAGCAGAACTAGCAGGTTTTCTTTAGTTAATATACATTGTGTTTTGCTAGTATGCTCTAAAGACTTAAAAGCTGTATTTTGTGAAATCATAGCCTAATAAGTAGCTTCATAATTGAAATCTCTTGCATTGCAGGTAGGTTTTCTAGAGTTTAAAACCAAGGGAAGCTGGAAGGACAGTACATGTATATATTTTCATCCTAAGATATTGAAATATTTCGTAATTTTTTATTTTATTTTATTAGTTTTTCGGTACATGTAATACATATACAAACTCAAAACAATCAAATGTGTATAAACGCAAAGAACATTAACAGTGAGTAACCTTTCCAACATCAATGGAAATAAATGCTATGTCACAAACAACAGCTCAATACAAACTTCGTGCAAGGTGATAAAATTAACATACAACAAAAGGTACACCCAGTGCCGAGACCCGACACCGATATAATTCCTAGTAATATTTTTACCATAAACAGATATGAATCGTCCTTACAAATCATTAAGGACATGCATCCTACCTATGCCATTAACCTTATAAACTGTAAGCTCTATGTGCATGAGATTACATTTAACAAAAGTATCCTAATAACTTCACACCTAACCACAAATTTTTGCTTTCATAGCCACAACAAACCTCTATACACACAATTATGTAAAAATGAATACAAACACAATTAGCATCTATTACTTTTAACTTTATAAGTTGTATTAATACTAATTACACTTATACATGTGTAAATTCATGACCTACAACAAGTGTGGTGCATACCTGATGTCCTATCAGAATGCCATCAACCTGCCACAGAGTATATACAAAAGTAAATTACCAATCGAAATTCACAGTAACCACAACATGTTTCAGTTACCCTTACCATCTACTGGTAAGTACAAACCAACCCCAACACATTCACACCAGTTACCACCCAAACACACCTCCCTCCCTCCCCGGCTTCAGAGGACCAGCCAAACCCATGTACAACCCCTGACTCCCCCACCTTACCAACCTCACCAACATCCATTCCACCCCTTCATTCATCTCATTCACTACCCAAAACCCCACTCTTGTCCACATAGAATGTCCCTCACCCAAAGATAATAAAATAATACCCCCATCTTCCTCCCCTTTCTCCAATCACGTCCCTATCTCCTAAAACAAACACATCCTTTTCCTATTCCAACCCTACAGGTCAAGCCCACTCAAATCCCTCCAAACCTCTCAATAGCCCCTTGACACTTAATGATCTGTAATCCTCCGAAAATACAGAATCCCAACCCTTCCCATATAGCAAACGATTCCGACACTTGGTTCGATATATATCAGCCGCCACCGCCTTTATTCTTTCCCGAATGCCCACCTCTCTCAATTTCCAAGACACACAAACAAAATCCACCATGCAGTACATTAAACCCTTTTTGTCCCTATGACACCTCCAAATCCAAGAAAATTGCCCTTAACAAAGGTACCCCCTCCCCCAATTTCCTCAAAACCCATCCCATCCACCACCTTACCCTTTCAATGCTTCACAAAAATATATGGCATGCAAGACGGTCTCCGGCTTGCCACACCTCTCACAACCCCCATCTTTCACACACCCCATTCGAAATAAAATCTCCCTTGCTGCAACCGCCCCATGTAGAAACCTATACATCAGCTCACGATCCCTTCCCGATAAACGTAATTCCCGGAACCCCCAAATTCCTTTCGTCATAAACTGGATATATAGCCTCCCCCTCCAGCACCCCCACCCCACCTCCTAACCTCATAAGCACAGCTACTTTTAAATTTTGCGGTTCCTTTATGACCATCATATTGCGCAGCCAATCCCTGCACTGTACCAGATCCCTCCCCTCCCACCATTCACCCAAATCTCTCAACACTCCTTCCACCCCGGTCCCTCCATCCATCCCCCTCCTCAACACACAACGTTTCACATACATGCACATCAACCTCTTCTCCAGCCAAATCAGACCCAACCCCCCCAATAATATGTCCTTCCTAACTATATCCTTCCGTAACCAATGTCTACCATTAGCCCATATGAACTTAAATACTTTACGCTCCAGCCCTTCCACATCCCACCTCAATAAAGGATAAATATTAGCTACAAACCAAATCCTACTGTAAATCATTGTGTTTACCGCAATGACCCTCTGCCTCAACGTGAGCTCACCCGCACGCCAACCATTTATACGCTCCATTGCCCGTTGCACTACATTCCCCGAATTTACCTCTCTCGTCACATCCCGATTCCCCGTGAACACTATTCCACATATTTTCACTGTGTCAGTCACATTCCAACCATATCTTCTACCCAACCCCCTTCCCACCCAATTACCCACCTCCAACAGCAATGATTTTGCCCCGTTCACCTTCATTCCAGTTGCCTTACAAAATGTGCCTATACTGTTCCCTACATGCCCCAGCCCCTTCACCGTAGTGTCGTCCACATACCCCACAATATTCATGATCCCCTCACCACCACCCCCTCCCCCCACCAATCTGTAAAACGGATCCTGAACACATGCAAACCCCGTTCCATCTGCACCACCCCACCCAATCTACCGTTGACTTGTACCCTAACACATGCCCCTTCATATAAAGCTCTGATCCAACTCATCACTTCCACACCGAACCCCTGTCGCTCCATGATTTCGTACATGATCTCGCGCTCTACACTATCATACGCCCCCTGCCAATCTAATGCCAGTACCCCTTCCCCTTCCACACTTTCAATGAAATCCTTAATGTACTCATGACCCGCCACCACTCCCTACCTGGAATCCCCCTGTCCTACCTCAATCACCCTCCCCAACACCCTTTTTAATCTGTTACCTAGAATCTTTGCAAATATTTTATAATCAGAATTCATTAGTACCAAAGGTCTGTAATTCCTCGAAGTATCTCCTATCTTCCCCTTCCGTACTAGAACCACCACTCTCAATCCCATCTCCCTACCCATCACCCCGTCCTCTTTCATCCCATTCATCACACCAACCAAACAGTCCCTCATGATGTTCCAATTTTCCTTATAAAACTCGTTCGCTATACCATCTATTCCAGGGGCCTTTCCTCTACTTAACCCATTCACCGCCTCCCACACCTCCCCTTCACTGATCATCCCCTCCAACTCCTTCCGCTCACTTCGTCCCAACCTCTCCACGATTCACCCTAATATTAAATCCTTGTTCATCACACTCACCCCTTTGCGGCACATATGCTTGGCCAACCACTTATCCACATACACGTTCATAGCCTCTGTGGTACAAATCCGCATTCCTTCATCATAATTCTCCAATTCTTCATCCACCTCCAAGCACTCCACTGTCATCCTATCCTTTCGGTTCCTACACTTACCCAATACATATTTGGAGGGTTTATCTCCCCATAACACGTCATCCAAGCCTGCTTTCATCCTGCATGCCCCAAAACTCTCATTCTGCAGCAACCGCAACCTTTCCTTCAATGTCCGTATTTCCTCAGTTAGTCTGTGACCTCTTAAGTAACAGTCCGTCAATAATCCCTCCAAGTAGTTTTGCATGCCATAACGCCATCCTACCTCTTCTTTGCCCAATCTCTGATAGTATGCTTTAATGCCCCTCTTACCCACCTCCACCCACCAATCCACCAGAGCCCCCTGCAACCTCCTCCCACAACCCTCCCCACCAATCACTAAATTCCACACGTCTACCCTCACCACTCAAAAGCTGAACATTTAATTTCCAATACCCCTTACCCCACCTTACCACACCCGACCATTCCACCTCCACCAACACTCCCCGATGATCTGTAAAACCCACATCTAAATATTTAACCGCACCCACCACCACACTCCGTTACATAAATTCTATCTAGCCTAGCCCCATACCCTCTTCTAACAAATGTATGTTCTCCCGCCCCTCCTACCCCAATAACATCCTTCAAACCTACACACCTAAGTAAGTCCTCAGAGCCTGTAAACACACCCCTCCCCGTGGCTCTACATCCCTTTCCCTGATGACACAATTAAAATCTCCCCAACTATGGTTACGCTAGGCAAATCCCTACATGCATAAATCATATACTCCTCACAAAATCCACCTTCACCTGTCTGGAAGATTCTGCCGGCATATACACTCCCAAAAGCATACCTTCACCCCCCATTCGCCCTCCACCCTCACCAGTCTGCCCTCACTCTCCTCCCATCGCAAAGGCTTGAATGGGCTTGACACTGCTACCACTACCGCCACCCCACCCTTTAATCTACTTGATGAACTGGCAAATACCTTATAACCATCCAATACCAAATCTCTACCACACCTATAATTATGCTCCTGCAAAAAACCCACAGTCACACCATACCGTCTCAACGTACACTCTACCCGAGCTCTTTTAATATCTGCTCTCAACCCATTTACATTTAACGTTAAACACTTGAAATTAAAGACAAAGGTTTGCCCTTCGGCCTCGGTGGAAGTTGCGACCCAGATTTCCTTTACTCTGCAATTTACCCTCCTTCTTCCCACCCTTATTAATTCCCTGATCTTGCACCAATCCCAAGTCTTTCTTAGCAACTTCCACCAGAGGTTTCTTGCAAATCCTCTGGGCCAGGGTCAACACATCATCACAATCAGACAGTGTGCCAGACCTCTTGCGGGTCCCCTGCACAACTTCCACACCACTTGCACTATCAATCTGATGTACCTCCGCCTGCACTGTCTCCAACACTAATGTTTGGTCATTGATACTGGCATTCACTATGCCCTCCACCATATCCATTATATCTTCCATACCCCCAGTGGCTTCTACACTTAACACCGGTAGAGGTTCGTCCATAATGTCCCTTAATACCTGCTCCAAAGCCACTTCCTCCACAGCACTCTCCTGGTTGCCACCTTCAACCACTGATGGCGCCGTTTCCTGTGATATCGTCTGACACACCACCTCTGCACCGTCTACTATCTCGCTCCACAACTTTGGTTGTTTCTCCGACTGTTCCTCTTCCCTCTGCACATTTCTCTGCACTGTCACGTTCGTTCCACTATGTCCCCGTTCATTTTTGGGCCCGACCTCTTCAAGCAGTCGGCCGCTACATGCTCATATGCCCCGCACAGACGGCAAGTCCTGCGTTGCCCCATGTAGGTGACGTATATCTGCGTCCTGAAATCCGGCAATACGACGTACGACGGTATGGGATGTCTCGAGGTCATCTTCAATGCGAAAGACCCCTCAAAGATCCCCATCAGCGGTCCTTCACTCCACTTGCCAGGAGTAGCAGCATGGATAACGCCGTATGCCCCGAAAACTGCACTGATGTCCACCGCATCGGCCTCAAACGGGACATTCCTCAATTGAACCCAAGTGTATGTCCTTGAGACGTCCTTTAAGCGTACCTGTAGTCCTGTGTGCACGGTGTACACTCTATCTTGATGCTTATCCACCAGCCTTTCATACACCTCTGCCGTTTGAAGTTTCACAAACACACTATTCGTCCCGTTCAGTGCCACTCCATACAAATCCGTAGTATCAAGTCCATAAATATCTCGTAGGATCGTGGCCAATACTGTTCCGGCCGTGGCAGGGTTGATAACTCCTGTAACCAGGTCCACACAAACTGTGTTCAACCGTCTCCTCCCAGCTGCCGCCATGTTGGTGAAAACCAAAGTGTTGTCAAGATCCACCAGGGGTCAGGCCAGCGCACCGCACACCCTCACACAATCAGAGCTGGGTGGCGAATGATTTCGTAATTCACTTAAGTTCCTCTGTGGCAAACGGCTAGACACGTCTTTAATTTTGTTTTATCCATTTACCAGTTTAACCTTGTGTTAATTTTTTTCATTGTGCAGGTAAAGGCAGGCACAAGGACCTTAAGTTGGAAAACCGCCTCCTGAAGTTACTGGCACACCACCACTCACTCCCGCTGATAGGGATGGGAGGGGAAAAGTGGGAGTTATGATGAGCAGTAGTCCCTAACTACCAAACCACCAGCACTAATGCCCTCCCCCTTGACACTTCACCTGCTTATTTCTCTTGATTTGAGTCCCGGTAAGTCTCAAAATTTATTGTTGAACATGTAAAGATAAATGTCTGGATTAGTAACAAGGAGAATAATAGTTTAGGATAATTAAGCCAAACTCTGGTTTAGTGCCACTTACATTTTCGTGAACTGCAAGTGCGGAAAATTCAAAATATGCAAATGAAAGATTAGGCTCAACTCCAAATAGCTTAAGCATTTTGGGATTGTTTGAAATATTCAATGAATAGATAAAGCCTGGTTCCAGTTTAAAATTTACACTATAAAAGAATAATGTATGATAGTATATTTTCTAAATAGTCTGCTGGGCAAAAATCCGGCAATGCAGACGTATTAAAAAAGTAAAGGCTGTTTTCATCAATATAGGTACCATATAACGATGGTAATGTGACAAAATTAATAGCTGGTGTATATATCTATGTACAAACACGTATGAATGCAGGTATAAATTACTTTTATTTTTACCTCAAATCACGAAACGATTGAAAATAATTTTAAAAGATAACATAGGCCTAATATATTGTAAGGAAGTGTCTTTCTGACAGATCAATAAGTCGTACACGAGCCGTCACATCACGTGATGCACTCTGTAGTCAAATTTAATAAAAAAAAATCTTGTATATAGAATAACTATACTAAGATGTTATAAGCTACTGTTGTAGCTAATTTTAAAGCGAAGAACAATATTGTTTGTAAGGGAGAGGAAGAAATACTGAAAAAAATTAAATTTTTTCTTACTGAAAAAGTGCATAAATCTGGCAGCATGTTGATGCAGTCCGCTTTTTTTTTTTTTTACTATACAGTGGACCCTCGGTTAACGAATACCCCGGAAATCGTGCAATTATGTAAGTATAATTTTGTAAGTTCTTGTGGAAGTGTATTTTTGGGGATCTGAAATAGACTAACCTACGTGAAATTTTTCCTTAAGGGAGTAAATTCGTTCGGTAATGGCACTTGAGCAGACTTCAGGAGTGAAGTTTTTACGAAACTCGGGGGTCCACTGTATTTTAATTTTTTTTTTTCAAAATTCAATTCTTTTTGTTGCTGTAAAGGACATGCCATGGTGTTTTTTTTACTCCAAAAAATAAGATTATGATTGTTTGGAAATACATGCTCTTAAGTAAATGGTTATAACTCTGACCATTTTTGAAGGGGTGGACTGGTAAGCCAGCAGAAGGCCTCAGATGACTGAGCTCCAACAGCAGGTAGTTATGTCTAGGACCAACAGCAGGAAACACTCTTCCTGTTTCCTGATTAACCTAACCTAGTTTTAGTAAGTTGTCCCAGCCTGGGTCTTTACCAAAAGGTGACCCAGCGTTGGCCTCCCGAGTGGGGGGTCGCTTATCTTCTGTCCTGCGCGGACGTCTTGCTGTGGTCCCTCCCGCTGAAGGGTGATGGTCATCTTGAATCTTGCAATGGCTCCATGGGGTGGAGACTGTTCATAGTTGTTTTTGGTATATTTTTTTATATAGAGGAAAGAAAAGGATGGGATGGCAGAGGAATTGAATAAGAATGTAAAGTGGGAGTAGCGGTGGTCCCATCGGAGTGTCTTCATGGTGTCTTCATCGAGGAGGCGGGTGTAGACGACGAAGACTCGGGCAAGACCCAACATGTGGCTGAGGAAAGTGGGAATAGGGAAAGACTAGTACTGGAAGGGGAAGAATTTTAGTTGTAGATGAAGTGCCAGGGCTAAACCCAGCTGCTTGTGGGGCAGTGCTTGCTGGCTGGCTGGCATGTGACTGTGATATAGATATTGACTGGCTAGGAGTCAGGTGTCGGGGGATTCAGGTCGTGTGGTATTGAACTAAATTCTTGAGAAGGTGTATCTTGAGATTGGCTAAAATTCATCAGTAGATGTGCAATTTTTAAACTTTTGTCCCTCCTTGGACAAGTTATCCTGGTAAGGCGCAAGTCCATTCAGTACAGTTTCAATAGTGAGTTGGCAAGGTGGTCTGTGTTACGCAAAATGCGGGATTACCTGAGGCCTAATGCCTTGTCTAAGGGCAAAGGGTAAAAAGTTACACAAATCACCTGAGAGACTAGGCCTCCCAGGGCTATCCCAGTCAAAACAGAAAGCGCTAAACAAGCAGTTAATACTCCAATGGGGTGGGTATCCGTAGGTTCACACAAAAATTCCTAGTTAGAAAAATATACATTTATTTAAGATAACACTATATACACTTGCTAAATCTACACCCATCTCTCTTGTGGCTGAAACACCTAAAACGAGATACACGAGGCAGCAGGTGGGAGGGTCGCCGTAAAATAACCAAACATTGGGTGTATTGGAGTAGCGTCCTCCGGACACCAACACTACCCTACTCCCCTTCCGAAAACATGTTATCCCAAATTCACCAGCTCTCACTCAAACAACCGAGCCCTGACCACATCAGAGCCTCCAGAGAGCCTATTGGTAAGCATTTTTTTTTTTTATATATTTTATTGGAAAAAACAATTACAAAACACATGACAATACGGAGACAGAAAGACATAACTTAAAATACAAGCACTAACTGTGCTTGGCAAAGCAACAACAAAGGTTAACAAAATTTTCTCTACTTAAGAAAACATACAAAGCACAAAAACAATGCACAAAACCAGAAAAACTTATCACTCAATGCTTACCATCCATGAACAGGAAAAAATAATAACCATATGTACATAATCCCGAAGGACATAAATCACAAACAGCCACTAAATGACGTAAATGACAGTATAACAAAATATACTAAATATAGTCATCCCCCAAGTGCTTATTATTCACACGTCTGTAAAGTACAGACAACGACCCAATGAAACTTTATTACATTACAAATTAGAAGACAATATAAACACATCAATTGTAACAATAAAATAATTCTACTAACAGTGCCATCCCCTACAAAACTACACACACACTGTTGATCATTAACATCAATAATTAAGTTACACAGTAAGCAAAAACATACATATTCACCAGTGTATAATAACGTAATAGCACAGAACATATGACTCATCTCCAAAACTGAAAACTTTTTTATACAATATAAAAACACAGGAAAAGGAATGATGTCATTCCGAAAAAGTAGATTATGTATATAAGGATAGATCAGCCTGCACAATAAGCAAATTAATATTTACACAAACACAATTAACAAAGGTAGACAGTTTACAACACAAAATCTACCCAAAACTGCCTTCCACAACAGTAAGGCACAAAATGGAACATGAGAAACCCATCTCAGGAAACCTTAAGTTATATACAACATGTTGGAAAACGGTTCATACCCAAGTGTGTGAAAAAAAATAAGAACCCTATATAAGCACAGCTTAAAGGGAACTTTCTACACCTATAACTATACATCACCAGTCCAGTAGGTTATGAAGAAAACCCACTATGGTTACCCCTGACACCTTTGCTCCATAGGGGTTCCCTCCCACCCCGTCTCCCGTCATACCACACACATCGCACATTCCAGTCATGTGTCATATGCCTGCTGAGTCCACCGTCAAATACCCACCCACCCACCCCTCCCCTTCATTCATACGCCCTTCCCCTCCATGTATACCCCCTTCCCCTCCATGTATACCCCCCTCCCTGTCGCCGGCCAGTCATTTTAAACCCTCCCTCACAGCTCTAGTAAACTACCCACCGCCAACTCCCTATAACCCACAGAAAAAGCTGAATCCCACCTCCGACCATAAAGATCCCTATTTCTACATTTTGTCCTATAAAACACAGCACCCAAAGCCTTAACTCTACACTCCCCCGACACCACTCCTCATACCCCATGACACATACAAGTAGTCTGCCACTAGGTACAAGACCGCCCGTCTCACCTCCCTCCCACCCCTCCCACATCAAAGCTCAAGGCCCATAATGTTGAAAGCCTTCTCCCCCCCCACCCTGCGTAACACCTTCCCAAACCATTCACGCACAACTTTCAATAAAGGACAAAAATACACCGCATGATACGCTGTATCCTCCTCCCCGCATCTATCACACAGCCCTCCCTCCCCTATCCCCATATGGAACAAAATTGCCTTCGATGCTATGATCCCCATTAAAAACATGTACACAAATTCACGTACTCTGGGTTTGAGCCACAACTTTCTTAATCCCTTCCATATACCCATCCAATCATACACAGGGTATATCGCCTCCCCATGCACCCCTCCCCTGCCCAGGAGACTCGCAGTGATCCTCCTCGGCTCCTTAACCACCATGATTCGCCTCAACATTCCTTCACACTACCTCAGATCATTCCCCTTCCACCACCTTCTGACATCTTCCATAACCAATCCCACTCCCCTCCCACGCACCCCACCCACCCTGAGGTATCGATGCTTAATGTAAACACACTGCAGACGCCTTGCTAACGGGATGAGCCCCAAACCTCCTTGACGTACCCTCGTCATTACCACTTCCTTACTTAACCACGCCCTCCCATAACCCCATATATAACGTAATGCCCTTCTCTGCAATTCCTTCACATCCTCAAAAATAATGGGGAACACCGCCGCCACATGCCACAGTTTACTTAACACTAATGAATTGACGATCCCTACCCTCTGATGCAATGTGACGTCCCCAGGCTGCCATCCACCCATACGCTTAATAGCCTCCCTTACTACCACCTCTGCATTAACCGCCCGGGCCTCCACCGGGTCTGCCCTGTACACCACCCCACAAATCTTCACCTGTTCCACTATTGCCCACCCCCTGCCCTCACCAACCCTCCCCCCTACCCACCTACCTACCTCTAACAATTTAGATTTCGCATAGTTTACTTTCATCCCAGTAGCCTTCCCAAAAATCTCTACAAAACGCCCCACATTTACTAACTCCTTCACATCTCGCACTAGTACAGTAGTATCATCCACATATCCAACTATCCCTACATCCCCTTCCGTCCCCTCAGCCCTTCCTCCTGAAACTAAACGATAAAAGGGGTCTTGCATGCAAGCAAACAATACCTGGGACAAGGGGCAACCCTGTCTTAAACCCTTATCCATAGGCACCTCCATTCCAATTTTACCATTTATCTGTATCCGAACCTTGGCTCTCGCATACAGTCTCTCTACTCACCCTACTAATTCCCAAAACCCTGCCTCCTCATGATATCATACAACATACTCCTGTCAACACTATCATAAGCAGCACTCCAATCGATACTCAACACCCCCCCCTCCTTCACCACTCTCAATAAAATCCCTAATTTGACCATGACCCACACCCATGCTTCTACCTGGAATTCCACATTGTCCCTTATGTAAGACCATTCCCACCACTTTCTTAAGCCTATTACCTAGTACCTTTGCGAAGATCTTATAATCCGCACACATTAATGTTATAAATCTATAATCCTTCATCGTCCTACATTCCTCTTTTTTCACCAAAACTATAACCCCAGTGTTCTGCATGCTACCCAATACCCTCCCATTCTTCATACAATTGAATACTTTAACTAAACAATCCCTTAGGGGCTCCCAATTATGCACATAGAAATCATTAGGGAGACCATCCAATCCAGGTGCCTTCTCTTTGCTCAAACCTTGCACTGACTCCCATACCTCTTCCTCACTAATCTCTCCCTCCATTTCTTTCCTGTCGTCCTTACTAACAATAGACCTAATCCCGTCCCCTACTACTGTCCTGTCTCTCACCCCTCCCTCTTCCTCCTGCAAGTACTCTTTTACCCAGTGATCTGCATAGTTATTTATTCCCTCAGTAGTTCGGAGCAATTGTCCTTCCCTATACCCCCCCAACTCCCGACAGACCTCCAACATCATCATAGTTGTGTCCCTCTGCCTTTTCTTAAACCGTCGGAGAACACAGGACGATGGCCTGTCTCCCCACAAGACCTCCTCTAGTCCTCCTCTCACGCGTGTCGCATTAAATCTCTCATTCTGCAGTTCTCTCAGACGCTCTTTCAGAATACCCATCTCATCCATCCTAGAATTCCCGCCCCATTTGTAACAATCTTCCAGTTGACCCTCCAAGTACCTCTGTAATCCGAATTTCTCAAAATTCTCTTCCCTGCCCATTTTTGTAATACTTCCTAATACACGGCTTTGCCCACATTTCCCACCAACTCAGTAAGTCTCCTGCATGCTGACCTCTCTCCCATTGCCCCTGCCACCATGCAGCAAAACTTTCTCCCTCACCAACTCCCTGCAGTAAACTTATATTCAATTTCCAGTAGCTGTCATACCTTTTAATCATTCCTTCCCAGCTAATATCTGCCAACACACCCCTATGATCAGAATATCCCATGTCCATAGCTTCTACCCTACCAACCTGTATCTCCTTAGTTACATAAATCCTATCTAGGCGCGCCTGATATCCCCGCCTCACGAAAGTGTGCTCCACACACCATCATCCTCTACATCCATCATCCCGGCTGCTCCTAATACCTCAGCACTCCCAGGACACAGCCCGCTCCCCTGGGCTCTACATCCTTACCCCGTATGACACAGTTCCAGTCTCCTCCTATAATGGTTATCTCAGGCAGTCCTCTCAAATGATACAGCAAAACATCTTTTACGAAACGTTCCTTAGTACTCCTGCAGAGATCCGCCGGCATATACACACTTATAAAACTCACGCGTACATCTCTCCATACCCCGTCCACCCTCACCACCCTACCCTCCTCACCTGTCTCCCATGCTAATAACTTAAAAGGACTGACCTCGTGCATGACCACAGCAGCCCCTCCCTTTAATTTCCCTGAATCACCTGCATACACTCTGGACCCATTCAAACACAATTCCCTCGCACACTTGAAATTATGTTCTTGTACAAAACAAATATCTACCTGAAAACGTCAAATAGTCACCTCAAGCCACCGTCGTTTCACCTCGGCCCAAAGGCCGTTAACATTTATAGTGAGACTTCTGAAGACAACATAGGGGGTTTTCCTCGATACCTCTGGACTTTTGGCGCTCCTCCTTCCTTCTCCTTCACACCCTGACCACGTTTAAGCCCTTCTCTTCCTGACACCCCACCCTTACCCTTGCGGGCAGCATCTACCCATGACTTTGTACAAAATTTCTGCGCGGGTGTGATCACGTCCTCATCGGACCCACCCACAGGCCTTTTACGTGAATCACTACTGTAATCCATAGCCACATTTTCCAACTGTTCTTCTTGCCTATGAACCACAGCACCCACATCCTGCACCACCAGGTTAGATTCCCTGGCATGTGATGTAATCCCACCCTCCCCAGGCAACTCCACAGACTCCCCATGCCCAACTCCAGGCTCTAAAGGGGACTCTTCTCCAGGTGTGCCAAGAAAATCTCTGAGGGCATCTTGCAAAATATGGGGCAAGTCCCCCTGCAAAATCTCCCCATCCACAGAAGCATTCCCCCCCTCCGGCTTTGCTGCACCCGAGCCTTCAGGCAGTGTCTCACACCCGAGCCTTCAGGCAGTGTCTCACAGGTGACGCCCGTCTCGTCCACCTCATCACTCCACCGCTTACTCTGTCCCACACTTGGTGGTACTTGCACCACACTCTGTCCTGTCAACCACCTTGTCATCCATTCGTTCTTCCTGACGACGGTCTGTCCTCCTCCCACAAGCAGCTGCAACATGATCATACGCCCCACATAGTCTGCAGGTTCGTTGTTGACCGGCATATGTGACGTAGACTTGAGTCCTAAAATCATCAAGGACAACATACGAAGGTATAGGCCTTCGGAGAGTCATTTTAAGAGAATATGACCCTTCCTGTAATCCTGCGTAAATTCCGTCGGTCCATTTGCCCATCACAGCTGTATGCACCACTCCAAATTGTTTAAACGCTGCTCGAATATCCCCATCCAAAACTTCAAATGGCACGTTTCGGACTCGAATATAGGTATAATATCTTGATACATCTCTCAAGCGTACCTCCAGGCCAGCGTTGATCACCATCGGTTTGTCCTGGAAGCTGTCCACAATCCTCTCATATGCCGCTGTCGTAGCAAACTTGATGAAAATTCTGTGCGCCCCATTCAGCGCTATGCCTCGTAATTCCTCAATTCCAATGCCATAAGCATCACGGATAATCGCAGGCAACAAAACATTCGAGTTATCCGGGTACACTGCTCCTCGCAACACTTCAACACACACGGTGTTGATCCTCCTCCTTCCTCCAGCCGCCATCTTGCTGAAAATCAGTAACTCTCTCGTTGGCCACCAGGTGTCAGCAACAAGAGAACCACTCAGTGCGATTGCCAGGCGGCGAATGCTAATACTCCAATGGGGTGGGTATCCGTAGGTTCACACAAAAATTCCTAGTTAGAAAAATATACATTTATTTAAGATAACACTATATACACTTGCTAAATCTACACCCATCTCTCTTGTGGCTGAAACATATAAAACCAGATACACGAGGCAGCAGGTGGGAGGGTCGCCGTAAAATAACCAAACATTGGGTGTATTGGGGTAGTGTCCTCCGGACACCAACACTACCCTACTCCCCTGCCGAAAACATGTTATCCCAAATTCACCAGCTCTCGCTCAAACAACCGAGCCCTGACCACGTCAGAGCCCCAGAGAGCCTACTGGTAAGCATTAAAATAGCCAATGGCGTGGATTTCCTAACCAGAGGAGTACAAAAACTTAGCTCAAATACAGTGCTCTCCGCTTTCCTCTCCACTCCATGCTGCCTCCAGGTGACTCCTCAAGCGACATTTACCCACTAACCCCAAACAGTTGGAAAATAAATCCCTGGTAGGATTTCCTTATATTTCAGTTTAAACTACTTTACAGTACCCAAAAAATGCATAGCATATTTCTAAAATTATGGTTGACATTTATCCAAAGTTCATATATTATGATTACACTTGTCCTAGTTCATAAAAATTGCGCCATTTCTCCACTATAAATAAAAAAAGGCACAATACCGTGACTGGAACAACACACACACAACCCGCACATATAAAAAGAGAAGAGCTTACGACGACGTATTGTATGCAGACAATATGTATGGTATTTTTTTTTTGTTAAACATTGTACATTTTGTGCGATAAATGTGTGTACGAAATAGGTTTATTGCGTGAGATTTGAGAGATTAGGGTTTGGGTCAATTTGTGATAATTGTATAATTTTTGTGATTTTTTCGACTGGGGGGGGGGGATGTGGGTAAAGTGACCTGATGTATTTTCTATCGAATCTTTTGTGATTTGTTATTCGGAAGTAATTTTCTGATTTGGTTATAATGATGTATATGAAAATAATTGCTACTATTGATCTTGTTAGTAGTGTATGGATTATACTTTTTGTACATAAGCTGCTTCGTACATTGTACTGAGTGTAAGTCTGCATATGTGTATTTTACTGCATCTTTCAAAGAACTTAGTTGTTTGGCGTACATTTCAGTGTTGTATGTGGCGGTGGTGTAGAAGCATAGGTTATCGTTCCAGATACTGTCGCTGCAGTGTCTTAAGTTTCTTCTTCGTCGGCGGATTCGTCAGAATATTCTGGTACCTTTGTTTCTTCTAATTAATTTTTTTTTAATATTTTATTGATAAACATACATTAGTGTGTGTGTGTATATATATATATATATAATATATATATATAATATATATATATATATATACACACATGTATATTAACAAAATTATAAATAGTTAAAAATAGTACAAAAAAAAAACTGTACAAACAGTTCCAAAACAATACAACAATATGTCCACACAATTAACCAGAATAAATCAGATGTTTATACCACCTGGATCATACAAACACAAATTCAATGAACCCCCACCCCCACCCCAAAACCTATTTCCCTTTTATACTGGACATCATACACACAAAATATTCATTATATATGATCAAATTAATACACAGAGTACAATGTACGAAAGCAGCTTATGTACAAAAAGTATAATCCATACACTACTAACAAGATCAATAGTAGCAATTATTTTCATATACATCATTATAACCAAATCAGAAAATTACTTCCGAATAACAAATCACAAAAGATTCAATAGTAAATACATCGTCACTTTACCCACATCCCCCACAGTCGAAAAAATCACAAAAATTACACAATTATCACAAATTGACCCAAACCCTAATCTCTCAAATCTCACGCAATAAACCTATTGCGTACACACATTTATCGCACAAAATATATGTACCACACATAACATAACCCCCGTCACTTCTCCACATAACTGTCCTCACAACTGTATCATGTCTCAAATTTACCTTGGAACAAATCATTATAAAAATAAATGCGAACTCCTAACCTATCCTAATGCAATATTGCTACTAAGGGGCACATAATTGCCCACACAAAACAACCTAAATGTAATAAACGATAAATATACCTAAAGCATATGCAATGCAAAACATATTCCTATTATAATAATATGCACATATTCACCAACACAAATGAAACGCAATGCAAAATCACACCATAGGTGTTCGTTCTTCATGACACGCATCCAATAACCATATATTGGAGGAACATCTTAATAAGTTAGTGCAAACAAACAGCATTAAGCCCTCTGCCGTCAGCACAAAAACATTCCACATACATGTAAAAATCAACCCAACCACATGAGTTTCTTAGAATTATATAAACAAAACCCATATATATATATAAACATAACATTAAAGTTAATGCATCACCTTCATGATAATACCTACCACACCAACAATCTACTATACCCACAAAGAATAGTAGAGATATCCCCACAGGACAAACCACCTTTAACATTCCTCACCTCAAAAATTGTCACTTCCACTCCTTAACATGCAATGCCTATAGTTATTAGTCACAAAAAAAAATTTAGTCACAAAATTTAATGTCACTCGTCAAACCTCCTATACCCCAAAAACTGACAACCCTTCCTCATTCATTCCTCACCCCCACATATCATCCCTATCCTTACATTCCTAGTAGAACAGCCCTGTTTCACCTATTCACTTCCCTTAAACCCACCAACTGTTTCACCATAAAATCCCTATAACCAACCGAAAAACACCTAACCCAAGCCATACCATATAACAACCTATTCCTACACTTAGTCCTATACATATTCGCTACAATGGCGTTCAGTCTCACCACACCTATTGTCCCCCTCATTCCCCACGATACGTACACAAAATCAACTGCCAAGTACATTAAAGCCCGTCTAACATGTTGTACCCCTCCTATATCCAAACACACAAACCTCAAAGGGTGTATCCCTCCCCCACCCATTAACCTAATTAAATTAACTAACCACTCCTTGATAACCCCCAACTGTTCACAAAAATAAACCCCATGATATGCTGTATCTTCCTCACCACAGATACCACAACATGCATCCCTCGTCAAACCCATTCTATACAATACTGCCTGAGAGGCCAGAACACCATGCAAAAACCGAAACATGACTTCTCTCACCCGCGGCTTCAGTTTCATACCTTCAAGTCCACTCCATATACCCCTCCAATCATACACAGGAAAGGTTGCTATTCCCTCTACCACTTCACGCTCTCTACCTGCTTTTTCCAACTTTCTAACCATGACACTCCTCAGGTTACGAGCACACATTAGCACATGCAGCATGTCCTCACAATGCACTAAATCCTTTCCACTCCACCATGTCCTTGTATGTTGCATTACTGCTCCTACCCTATTTCCTCTGCCCGACCCTCCCCCCGCCACCGTCAGGTAACAACTTTTGATGTACATACTCATCATTCTCATCTCCAAATTAATTAACCCCCAGACCTCCACACCCCACCTTTACCACCACATCCTTACTCAACCAATGCTTTCCATATCCCCATACATACCTCAACACTTTCCTCACAAATTCCGCCACATCCACTCGTAAGATTGGGTAAATCCCTGCCACATACCATATTTTACTATAACATTCCCCGCATTAACCAGGCGCGCCACACCAAAATCATCCATAAACACTATACCACAAACCTTTAACCCTTTCAGGGTCCATGAATTAAAAAAAAATATATTTTGAAACGAGTTTTTTTTTCTAAATCTAATAGGCTAAAAAAATACACTTTTGCGATCAATACTTACCGAGATAGAGAATTGAAGTTGACCAAAATTGAACCGCTGACGGCAACATCGCTGACTTCCGGTTGGCCGGTAATTTTTTTTTATTGAAGTTGTTTTCTGATCGATTTTATTTTTTTTTATTCAAATAACTTTTATGGCCTGTGAGACCAATATAAGTACTGTTTTTCAAATATTCACTCGCTAATTATTACACAATAATGACATAGTTTATCACTATTTTGTTTACACAACGTATTTACAATATTTACAATAATAAATATTGTTTATTTCTATTGTTTAATCGTATATATACATAGTCACTGGACATATTTCTAGAAGTTGTGCAGCTTGTGGAAGTCTGTGCAACATGGTTCCATGCACAGTGCAACATGGTTCCATGCACAGTGCTGTTTTACATTCCACACACACAAAACGAGTGTCTGCGTTGTTGTGGAAGTTTTTTGTAAGTGCACAGACAAAACACCTCTTCTGAGCCTTTTTCTTGCAAGCAGCAGCAGGCAGTTTTGTTAGGAAGTGTTCACCACCATGCCTCAGACGAGAGGGCAGGTGTTGATGACTTGGTGTTGGGCGGTTTTCTATTGCAGGTGTTGTTCCTTGGTACTTGAATATTATTTGTCTGATGAGACAAACAAAATTCGCCATATGGTGGTTTGTTTGTGGTCTTCAACTTATAAATATTATAAGCATTGAGCATGGAAATGTCCAGAATGTGAAGAGTTTTATGTACAACTTATAACTCTTGCGAACACAATCAGCAAACACAATCTGCATATCACATTTGTCCACTAAGCGAATATTGAGGTTGTAGTCCATCATAGCTGCAGGTTTTCGAATGGGTTCATTGGTCTCTACTCACCCTGCCAGTGTCTTGTCATTTCGTTAGGGTGAATTGATGACAACAGCGTGACATCTCGTTTGTCATGCCACCGAAATGCCATGATGTCATTGGCAGCAAACGTCTGCACCTCACCTCTACGAGTACCTACATTGAACCTTGGCATATGCTTACGATTTGCACGCACTGTACCGCACACACCTGTCATGTTCACTCGCAAAAAATCACTGAGGGAGGGGCTTGTGTACCAGTTATCAGTATATAATATATGCCCCTTACCAAGATATGGTTCCAACATTGTTCTAACCACATCACCAGAGATACCCAATAACTTCCTGGTATCTTGCAATGTATAACTTCCAGTGTACACAATAATATCCAATACAAGACCACTGTAGCAATCACAAAGCACAAACAACTTTATACCAAAGCGTTTCCTTTTGAACAGAATCAAAGACTCATCAATAACAAGCTTCCTGAAGGGATAAAAATGCATATTGAATTTATCTTTCAGATACAGAAACATATTACTAATCTTATATAACCTGTCGTTTCTGTCAGGTCAGGTTTTGTCTGAGAAATGTAGCATACCTAACAGTAGCACAAATCTATTCACTGATATTATATCACTGAAACCTGGTGTTGCAATCAGGCGGTCTGTCGACCAGTATGATTTGACACGGTGCTTATACACATGTGGCATAAGCATTATTGTGGCAAAGAACAAGTACATCTCAGCCACAGTTGCCTCTTTCCACCTGTTGAGGCGTGATGTTGGTGAAAGTATTGTGTTTGCCAAGGTGTACTCGTAGTATCTGTTGCTTTCCCTGACAATAATTTCCATCAGGGGATCGTCAAAAAATAACTTGAAACATTCCAGTTCACTGGCATTGTTCCCAAGTGGACAAGATGGGCGTATTCCACATTGACTTTCATCAAACTGATGGGGATTAGGAATAAAATTGTCAGCTTCCTGCCAATCCCAGATGCGGTCTGCTGGTGGGTACTGGATATTTACAGGTGGTTGTGAGGGTTTGTGGGTATTACAAAAAAAAAAATATTTGTAATAAGACTGTTCGGGATAACTAAGTAAAAACTCTCAGATTTCATATATTATATTACTAATAATATAAAAACATATTTGTATAACAATCTGTGTAAAATCATATATATCTTTATACATATTTTACAACTTTTAAAACGTAGTAAAAATAGCACAAGTAAAATAATCATAAAAATTCAGTGTAGTGTCAGACGTCGCTGCCATCATCGTGTCATACAGGACACCACCAATCCTCTAGTCATGACACTCATTCTCTTCCCGTGTCCTCAGACACTATTGTCTCTGTTACACAACACTCCTTCGCTTGTCACACGACACCACCTCTGTGCCACGTGGCACGTCCCCTGTGTCACGACTCAGTCTCTAAAAAACCTTGTCACCGCGTCATCCAACACAATCACACGACCATTCCAGTCGTGCCACCAGATGTCACTACACCCTGAACATTAAGTGAGTCACCTGAAAGTTCTCCGGGTACACACAACCTCCGGGTACACACAACCTCCGGGTACACACAACCTCCGGGTACACACAACCTCCGGGTACACACTACTCGGGTACACAACACTCCGGGTACACACAACCTCCGGGTACACACAACCTCCGGGTACACACAACCTCCGGGTACACACAACCTCCGGGTACACACAACCTCCGGGTACACACAACCTCCGGGTACACACAACCTCCGGGTACACACAACCTCCGGGTACACACAACCTCCGGGTACACACAACCTCCGGGTACACACAACCTCCGGGTACACACAACCTCCGGGTACACACAACCTCCGGGTACACACAACCTCCGGGTACACACAACCTCCGGGTACACACAACCTCCGGGTACACACAACAACCTCCGGGTACACACAACCTCCGGGTACACACAACCTCCGGGTACACACAACCTCCGGGTACACACAACCTCCGGGTACACACAACCTCCGGGTACACACAACCTCCGGGTACACACAACCTCCGGGTACACACAAACTCCGGGTACACACTACTCCGGGTACACACTACTCCGGGTACACACAACCTCCGGGTACACACAACCTCCGGGTACACACAACCTCCGGGTACACACAACCTCCGGGTACACACAACCTCCGGGTACACACAACCTCCGGGTACACACAACCTCCGGGTACACACAACCTCCGGGTACACACAACCTCCGGGTACACACTACTCCGGGTACACACAACCTCCGGGTACACACAACCTCCGGGTACACACAACCTCCGGGTACACACAACCTCCGGGTACACACAACCTCCGGGTACACACAACCTCCGGGTACACACAACCTCCGGGTACACACAACCTCCGGGTACACACTACTCCGGGTACACACAACCTCCGGGTACACACAACCTCCGGGTACACACAACCTCCGGGTACACACAACCTCCGGGTACACACAACCTCCGGGTAAACACAACCTCCGGGTAGTCACAATACGCCACCATTCAGTGTCACAAGACGCCTCAATAACTCAGTGACACTCACCCCGGGTAATTTCAGGTACAACTCTCAGGTACAACAATTTCTTCAGGTACATATTTCAGGTACAACAGTCTGTCGCTGCCGTCTCTATCGCAGGACACGTACTCTCCAAGGTGCAGATACACTCCAAGTGCAGGGAAGAGTCTACACTCTCCACGGGAGAGTCTGGTTAGCGCTCTCCACGGCAGAGAGTCTGGTTAGCGCTCTCCACGGCAGAGAGTCTGGTTAGCGCTCTCCACGGCAGAGAGTCTGGTTAGCGCTCTCCACGGCAGAGAGTCTGGTTAGCGCTCTCCACGGCAGAGAGTCTGGTTAGCGCTCTCCACGGCAGAGAGTCTGGTTAGCGCTCTCCACGGCAGAGAGTCTGGTTAGCGCTCTCCACGGCAGAGAGTCTGGTTAGCGCTCTCCACGGCAGAGAGTCTGGTTAGCGCTCTCCACGGCAGAGAGCCTGGTTAGCGCGCTCCACGGCAGAGAGCCTGGTTAGCGCGCTCCACGGCAGAGAGCCTGGTTAGCGCGCTCCACGGCAGAGAGCCTGGTTAGCGCGCTCCACGGCAGAGAGCCTGGTTAGCGCGCTCCACGGCAGAGAGCCTGGTTAGCGCGCTCCACGGCAGAGAGCCTGGTTAGCGCTCTCCACGGCAGAGAGCCTGGTTAGCGCTCTCCACGGCAGAGAGCCTGGTTAGCGCTCTCCACGGCGAGAGTCTGGTTAGCGCCTCCACGGCGAGAGTCTGGTTAGCGCTCCACGGCAGAGAGCCTGGTTAGCGCGCTCCACGGCAGAGAGCCTGGTTAGCGCGCTCCACGGCAGAGAGCCTGGTTAGCGCGCTCCACGGCAGAGAGCCTGGTTAGCGCGCTCCACGGCAGAGAGCCTGGTTAGCGCGCTCCACGGCAGAGAGCCTGGTTAGCGCGCTCCACGGCAGAGAGCCTGGTCAGGCGCGCTCTCACGCGGGAGGCCGGGTTAGCGCGCTCCACGGCGGAGCCGGGTTAGCGCTGCTCCACGGCAGAGAGTCCGGGTTGGCGCTCTCCACGGCGTGGAGTCTGGTTAGCGCCTCCACGGCGGAGCCGGGTTAGCGCTCCACGGCGAGGCGAGCGGTTAGCGCGCTCCACGGCAGAAGCCTGGTTAGCGCTCTCACGGCGGAGAGCGGTTAGCGCTCTCCACGGCGAGGCCGGTTAGCGCCTCCACGGCGAGGTCGGTTAGCGCTCTCCACGGCAGGAGTCTGGTTAGCGCTCTCACGGCAGAGCTGGTTAGCGCCTCCACGGCGAGGCCTGGTTAGCGCTCTCACGGCGGAGTCTGGTTAGGCGCTCACGGCGCGAGCGGGTTAGCGCCTCCACGGCGAGAGTCTGGTTAGCGCTCTCCACGGCAGGAGTCGGTTAGCGCCTCCACGGCGAGAGTCTGGTTAGCGCTCCACGGCAGGAGCCGGGTTAGCGCTCTCCACGGCGAGAGTCTGGTTAGCGCCTCCACGGCAGGAGTCGGTTAGCGCTCTCCACGCGCGAGCCGGGTTAGCGCCTCCACGGCAGCGGCCGGGTTAGCGCCTCCACGGCGGAGGTCGGGTTAGCGCGCTCCACGGCGAGAGCGGGTTAGCGCCTCCACGGCGAAGCCGGGTTAGCGCGCTCACGGCCGAGCGGGTAGCGCTCATGGCGTTGAGCGCTGCGCTCCACGGCGGAGCCGGGTTAGCGCCTCCACGGCGAGGCCGGGTTAGCGCGCTCCACGGCGGAGGGGTCTGTAGCGCTCCACGGCAGGAGCTGGTTAGCGCCTCCACGGCGGAGCCGGGTTAGCGCGCTCCACGGCGGAGCCGGGTTAGCGCTCTCACGGCGTCGAGCCGGGTTAGCGCGCTCCACGGCGTCGAGCCGGGTTAGCGCGCTCCACGGCGGAGCCGGGTTAGCGCGCTCCACGGCAGAGAGCCGGGTTAGCGCGCTCCACGGCAGAGAGCCGGGTTAGCGCGCTCCACGGCAGAGAGCCGGGTTAGCGCGCTCCACGGCAGAGAGCCGGGTTAGCGCGCTCCACGGCAGAGAGCCGGGTTAGCGCCTCACGGCGCGAGCCGGGTTAGCGCGCTCCACGGCGGAGCCGGGTTAGCGCGCTCACGGCGTCGAGCCGGGTTAGCGCGCTCCCCGGCGTGAGCCGGGTTAGCGCGCTCACGGCGTGAGCCGGGTTGCGCTCCACGGCGGAGCCGGGTTAGCGCGCTCACGGCGTGAGCCGGGTTAGCGCGCTCCACGGCAGAGAGCCGGGTTAGCGCGCTCCACGGCGTTGAGCCGGGTTAGCGCGCTCCACGGCGTTGAGCCGGGTTAGCGCGCTCCACGGCGTTGAGCCGGGTTAGCGCGCTCCACGGCGTCGAGCCGGGTTAGCGCGCTCCACGGCGTCGAGCCGGGTTAGCGCGCTCCACGGCGTCGAGCCGGGTTAGCGCGCTCCACGGCGTCGAGCCGGGTTAGCGCGCTCCACGGCGTCGAGCCGGGTTAGCGCGCTCCACGGCGTCGAGCCGGGTTAGCGCGCTCCACGGCGTCGAGCCGGGTTAGCGCGCTC
>WNWK01021515.1:0-33976 GCA_009830355.1 Cherax destructor
ATAGGGGCGGGTCTTCAGGGAGATTAAAGGGGGGAGTTGCGGGGGAAAAAGGTGTCAAGCCCTTTTCATTTGATTGATGGGGGGGTTTTGGGGGTCATATAGAAAGGTGGATGGGGAATGGGGGGTGTCAGAGTATGTTTTGTAGGGTTTATATGCCGGCGGAGTTTTCCAGGAAGGTCAAGGACGAATTTGTGAATGAATATTTGGTATATGTCTTGGGAGGGTTGCCAGGAGTAGCGACGGGGAGGGGGGAACTGCATTATCAGAAATAGAGATGGGAACCAGGGGAGCGGGCGTGTGTTGGGGGTCTTAAGAGATGTATTAAATAGTGGGGATTGAAGGACGTGGTAGGTGGAGGGGAGAGAGGGCCACATACCTTTGAAAGGGATTATGCAGCCAGATTGGATGGCTATATGGGTCAGATCGGGGTATATAAAGACTAGCATAGAGGGGGTATTAGCTTGGAGACGGGCATAGACAGTGTGGAGGGGGGTTTAGAAATTAGGGGGAGGAAGTGGTGGGAGGGGTTGAAACAGTGAAAAGGGGCATGTATAAGGGCACATGAATGGCCGTGGGGGGAGAATGGTGAAATGGAAAGGGTTTAAAGGGCAGGATGCCCCTGTCGCAAGTTTTTTTGATGTTTGAAAGACCCATTCTACAGACTAGTAAAGGAGGGGGGGGAGGGAGGGGGAGGAAGGGGTGAGGAGCGGGGGATAGGGGGATACGTGGACGATACACAGTGCTTGTAGGCAACGTAGAGGGACTGGTCAATGAGGACGTGTAATGGGGTTTTTTTGAAAGGGGGGTGAGGGAAATGGGGCCAAATCACGATTATTGGAGGTAGGTAGAGGGGTGGGGAAGGGGGGCGAGAGGCATGGGTGGATAGAGTAAAAAACATTAAGATATGGGAATAATATTTTGAGTAATAAATGGAAGGTGTGGTGTTTCAGGTAGGATAGTGAACATCGCAAGGGAAAGAATAAAGGGGATGAAAGGGGGATCTTACATTACAGCAGAGGGTGATAGCAGTAAATACATTGATATATAGTAAGATTTGGCATGTAGCAGTGATATACCCATTAATGCAAAAAGCATACCACGCGGGAGTTAAAAGGTTTGATACATCTGTGCTTTTGGGAAAAACCCATGGATTAGGAAAGAGATTGTTGAAATAGGGTGGAGATGGGGGGGGCTAATAGGATAGAGCATAGAGTAATATGTATGAGTTAAAAGATGTGTTATAAGATGGGGTGGGGTAGAGGCGGTGGGGGTAAAGTGTCGAAGAATTAGGAGGTGGGGGGAGGCAAGATTTTCAGTTGGGATCTTTTGAGAAATATAATGGTGATAAAAATCTCAAATTTCCAAAGTGTTTGGAAAATTTTGGATGGGGAAAAAGTGTAGAAGGTGTGGGGGAATACCCATGATGATTGGGGCAATATATGGAAGGGATTCAAGAGTTTGTTTTAGACCCAGGCCCGGGAACTTATGTATAGATTCACATGGAGCGGTGGCATCAAACAGCTTTATTTAGGATGGGATAGTTAAGGACGAGAGTTGTGACATGGGGGATGGGAACAGGGTATCATGCAATATATTTTTTGAGGATTTAGGGCGGGTCGGGTGGGGGGTGGGTTTTAAGAAAATTGTGAGGGGGGGTTTAAAAAACGGGCAATAAATTTTGATATAAAATTTTGAAACAACGGTGGAAGGGGGTTAATACTTAAAATTTATTATTTGCGTGTCATGGAGGGTTTAAAAACCCCTGGGTGGGGAGCGTATCAGGCGCTTGCAGGAAGATGATTGGAAAAAGAAAAGGGAGGTTTTATGGGGGGGATGGGAGGGGGCCCCGAAGCAATACAAAGAAATGAGTTTAAGGGGCTTATTGGCATAGGAAATAATGAATGTAAAAATTACACTAGGGGGAATGGGGAAAAAGGGGGGGGGGAGGGGGAGCTGGGTTGGTAAAAAGGAATGGTTGGGTAGTAGGAAGGAAATAGGATTTTACTGGGGGTAGGAGGTATGTAAGTATGTACGGGAATTAAGATAGTGAGGAAAAAGGGGGGGAAAAGGGTGACGGATGACAAAAAACAATTTTTTAAAGCAAAGGGAGCCAGGTGATGACCGCGGGGTAAATTTAAAGTATGTGATTTGGTAAATTTAAAATAGACGGAAAAATAGACGACTTGAATTCTTAAAATAAGGGGAAAATGAAAGGGTTTTCTTTTTCATAAAGCAGAATAGGGGGGTGGAGATATTTTGTGTGCTATGTCCCGATTTGAATGAAAATATGTGGAAGGGAGGTTGGCATTTTGGTTTAAAATCGGTTCAAACATGTTAATGTGAACAATGGTGAATTACTTTCAATGTACAATATACAAAATAAAACTCGAAGCTTGCGGTCAAGGTACAGGGAAGTGTGTATGTAGGTATGGAAGATGATTGGTGTTCTTTCCCGATGATGTCAAGTCAAACATATAAGAATTACTTTATAAAGAAAATGGATTAACACAAAGTCAGTGTCCCAAAAAATTTGGGTTGAGATATATACAGTTTTATGTATAAAAATAAAGCATACAAAAAGTATTGGGGAAAGTCAGCAATACCTTGTGGGATGTACATCGGGAATGACTTTTTGGGGGGACGAGTGGTGATAAATTATAAGGGGACCAAAATACATAAATGTATGTTATAAGGAATATTCATGTTGTTAAGTTTTAAGATGAAAGGAAGAATTTTTTTTATAAACTGTAGTCAGTAGTTTGGGGAAAACTCACATTTAAAAATTGTTGTAAGGGTTAAGCATTAATGGAGGAGGGAAAAAGCCAGAGAGGGGGTTCAGTAATAAACCCAGATGACAAATTTTCACCTTGGGGGTATATACTTTGTTGTGAAAATAATAATAAAGCAAAGGGGAAAATATAGAGAGGAAAAGAAGGAGATATTGTACAGTAAAAAAAATAAAGCTTTTGTTGTAGACCCAGTCCCCGGTTCAATTTTTGTATATTGATAATGGGTCTGGGAATGTTGGTTCCCTAAATGTATAAATATCATGCCTACAGACATTAATTTTTTTTATGCTCTGTTTTTATATATATATATATATATATATATATATATATATATATATATAATATATATATATATATATATATATATATATATATATATATATATAAAAAAGGGATCCCAGGGCAGCTAGTTTTCTTTTCCCAGCGACTCAGCGCTGCTGTTCAGGGGGGTAATGCATGCGTATTCTGGGCACGCCCCCCAAAACCAAGACTGGATGAGATTTTGCATTATAATCAGTGAAAAAGATGTATCAATATGTATAGACATTATCTCCCCAATTTGCTGTATATATATATATATATATATATATATATATATATATATATATATATATATATATATATATATATATATATATATATATATATATATATAATGTTTTTAAATAAAATAAAAAAAAAATTATGATTTTCCCCAGGTCCCCCACCCTGAAAACCCAAAGTCCCCATTTTCTATTAAAAACATAAAAACATAAGTAAAAAGGGAAAAGTGCAGCAGGCCTACTTTGGCCCCTGCGAGACAGGGGCCCAAATCCCCCCGGAAAATAATGACCCACCCCAGTCAGGTCAGGTAGGGCACATCCACTAAGGAAAAAAAGGGACGGCATCGAACCCAGTAACACAAGCTAGTCAGGTCCCCACACCCCCCCCACCCACTCATCCACAACTCTATTACCAAACCAGTTGGGTTTCCCATATCCTTCCCCGAATCTGATTTTTTTTAAAATTTAAAAGCTCCGTGTCCTTTCATGACTAAATATTTTCAGCACCCTATTTTTCATCCCCCTTTTTTTACCCGTTTTCCCCTTTATAAACCCCAATCATTCCCCCCCAATTCTACGCCTTTTTAGAGAGTGCAGATTCAGGGCCCCTTTTTTGTCCCCTTTTAGGGGTTTTTGATACATGGGATCAACTTTGTCATCCTCCCTGTACGTTTTTAGGCATTTATATTCCCTTCTATAATACGGTGACCAGAACTGGCCCGCATAAAACTAGATGGGGGCCCCAACCAAAGATATAGAGTTGAACAACCTGGGAACTCCTTTTTTCATTCCTTGAATGTGGAATCGAACCTAGACCTTCAGTTAAACGAGCTTTTGCCAACAGGCTGCGGGCCCCCATTCCCATGTGCATAAAATATACATACATGAAATACATCACACATGCGTACATACCCCAGTACATCCCGACGGGCCCCAAAAAAAACTTTTCCCACAAAAGGGAAATAAGTTTGAAAGTTATGAGGATACAAAGTTTGAAAGTTACGAGGATACATAAGTTTGAAATTTGGGATACATAAGTTTGAAAGTTACGAGGATACAAAATTTTAAAATTTTGAGGATCCCTTTTGAAATTGAGGATACATAAGTTTGACAAGATCTTTCTAAAGGAAAAAAAAGTGAAAATAGAAATTTTATAAACATTTTTTGAGGTTTAATGAGTTTAGAAGTGAGGTGTTTTTTTCTATTTGAAGTGGGGAATTTTTTTTATTTTATAAAAGAAAAGGGGCCGTCCCCCATCATTTTTTTCTATGGAACGAGCGCAGGATTAATAGTAAACAAAAAACCATGGGTCGAGGGGAAAAAAAACCCCAGTATAGAAAAAAAAACCAAAGGTTTTTTTCACTAATATTGATAGAATAACCAAAGGAGTTGAACTACGGGATATTATAAAGAAAAGAAAAAGATATGCCGTAGTTTGTCTAACCGAGGGTTTAATTTGATAAATTATTTTGTGGAGAAGAGACCGAATAGGGGAAAAATAGGGTTGATAATAAGGTTGAAAAAATTCCGAGATTAAAGTGTTGAAATTTTAGAGATAAGATTAAAAAAGGATGAATTAAGACACTTTTGCAAAAATTGGGTAACTTTTCTCTGGAAACGTGTGGCCGACCAGTGTCTTCTCAGGCAAACAGGGAATGGGGGGGAAAGTTCCCCAATAAAATACCCGCGATCAAAAGTCTAATTAATCATGTCGTTCTCTGAACCATTTGTCTACAAGATTCAAAATAAAAAAAAGAAAAAACTTTGCAGTATATTTTATAAGCCACCATTTGTAAAACTGTAAAGAGAAAGGGGTAGGATAAATGAGGGGAAAATATTATACCCTTAAAAAATTTTATGATATGGCCGTGATAAGAGGAAAGAATTTGAAATTTTAAAGAATAAAGAAATAACCTGAACAACCAGTGAGGCTGAAACTGTAAAAAAAAAAGTCAATAGATTTCCTTGATATAATGACAGTTTTTTTTTATAGATACGTATGAAGCAACTAGAATGTGAGAAGACCTTTTGAAATTTCGGGGTTTCTCTACTCTCTGAGCCCGGCCATGGGCCAGGCTCGTCGGGAAAAGATAACGTATAGGAAATATGTCCTAGGAGATGGAAAAAAAATTTTGCGGGGGAGACTAGATTAGAAAGAGGGGGGGCTATAAAAATTTTTTTCAGATAAATTAAAAGTACCCGCGTATTAAAAGTACATGTATAAATGTAAAAGAATTCTACAGCATAGATGGTTTGGAGTTCATTAATTTTCTAAAAAAGGAATGAAAAGGGGAAAATTAAGGAATGAATTAATGGGGTGTGGGGGAGTCATGACATAAAAAAATCTATTGAGTAAGCTGGCCAATCAAAAAATGATCAGATAATCAAGGAGGCCGGAATGAATATCAATGTAAGGAGAGAGGAAGAAAAAAGACTTTAAAAGGATATAGTAGACAAGTGCAAAATAGAGCCAAAATTTTTTTTGTTTGTAAAATTAGAAAAACAAAATACGAAGGCTAAATAAAGTAAGGGGAAAAAAATAAGGTATTAACAGAAAGTTAAAATGTGTTCACAAACGAAGATATTTTCAAAAGGATTTTCATCCCAGACAGCCCAAATTAGAGGATTTTGATATAACTGAAAAGTAGTAAAAAAAATTTTTTCCCGATGCTCATTAAAAAACATTGGGGCAGACTGGAAGCCCCTTTTGTCATAAAATTCAAAACTGATTTTCTAATTTATTATTTTTAAAATCATATAGGAAGGTGAATTAGCAGACGACTGGAAAATGTTTTAAAAAAAGGGGAGAGGAAAGATCTTGTATAGGTCGTTTCGTCAAGTGAAAAATATTGGAATAAAAACATAAAAGCACATATGAAAAAATAAAAAAAAAGTTAGGAAATATTCAAAGAGCAAGAAAATGGGTATAGAGAAAAAAAAACTATACGAGTTACGAGGAAAGGCTGAAGAATTAAAAAAAGTCCACGTTGGTGATAGGAGACATGATAACTACATATAAGATCCTAAAATGACATAACAGAATAAAGATTTTTTGAAATAAAAATAACACAAAGAAACATTATAAATTAAAGAAAAAGTTTGGGAAAAGATAACAAAAAAGTTTTTTCTGTTTATATTTGTAATTAAACACACACACACACATTTGTCGTCCCGAATATAAAACTTTTTTTTCAAAAAACTTCTTCTTGCCAATAACTCAAAAATTTTGTATGCAAAATTTAAAAAATTTTTCAAACTAACGAAAAATAATATTTCATTGTGTTTGTTTATTTAAATTATTTTTAAAAGTATCTAAAATATATTTTGTTGGGTTTGGCTAAATTAAATTGGGTTGTTATAATAAGGTTAGGTAAATTTTTGGTTTCCTTTTGGGACAAAATTATTAATTTATATTAACACAAATGAAAAAAAAAATCTTTTAAAGTATAAAGAAAATTTTAGAAAGGACTTAATTTTAAATGAGTTCTTGCAATTTACCAATTTTTCCTATTCGGGAAAGATTTATATATTGTGTGTGTGTGTGTGTGTGTGTGTGTGTTAGTTGTTACCATTTTGTCCTAGGCCCTGTCAATTAGACACTAGGCCTGGAGTATGTGTGTGTATGTGTTTGGGGAAAACTTAAATTTTCTGCCCCACCGGAATTGAACCCCCCCCTCCGTGGGGAAGCAAGAGCTTTACCACTGGGGCCCCCCAAAGGGGGGGGGGGTGTGTGTGTGTGTGTGTGTGCGTGTGCGTGTGGGGAGGGGCGTATTAACACAAGCATGTGCACGGGGGCGTTGATCCCTCCATGTATACATAGTGGATCATTGTGTATCTCTTCCTGATCTCTCCCTTGCCCATCCCCACACTTCTGGAAACACACCTGCTACCGGTTTTGTCCCCAATGAGGGACTCGACGGGGGACAGTAATGTTGGGCTTCATTTTCACTCATTATTGACGCTATAAACGAAACGACGCGTTAAATTCAAAAACGAAAGCCACTCAATTTTGCAGGTATTTTTTCGACGTATATTGTGAGTAACAGTAATATTTGTATCTGTTCTTCAAGACAGAACACATATTGTAGAATAAGATTTTGTTGAGGCATCTTTACACTTTTTTAGGGGCGAAATGTTCTCCTGATATAATAATTTTGGGGGGGGTTTTGTATTTTAGCTCGAACCGCCGGATTTAGTGGAGGACGAATAACTGCCTTGGACAACTTGATTTTAGAAGTGTAAAAACAGCTCGTACTTTCACCTCTTTAAATGTTATTTAAAAATTATTTCAATGCCTGGGGGGGCAGTTGGGGCTTTTCCAAGAACCCCAAACCCCTTCCCCCCTCTTTTTGGCACATAGTTTTTTCCCCTTTAAAATTTTTTTATGGGATTATGGAAGGGAATCACCATCTGTGCTCCCCCCCGCAGTGGTGAGGTGGTCCACATCACCACTGGGCAATGGATCATCAGTTGAACTTTCAGGTGTTCCCCGGTGGCACCTGGGGCGTTCACCTGGGGCTCTGGCAGCGTAAGTACTTCCTGGGACACCTTTGGGTTTTGGGTCGATTTGGGTATAGAGTTCTTGCCGGTTCATTCTCGCCATTACTAAATGAATGTTTTACGGCCTATGATGCTCCCAGGGCTGTGCCGTGGGTATAGTAAGGGACGGTGCCCAGAAGACAGCTGGCACTGCTTGTCGCATTAGTGTGGAGTGTGGTTTAAGAGGATAGAAACATTTTATTAGTTAACTGGTAGTCTCCTTTCTATTTTTTTTTTTTTTGCACTTCTACTCCGTCTTCTTTCTCTTCCATTGCTCAGTCTTTTCCCCAAGGCACCAACACCTACCCTGATTCTTTTTGGAACATCGATCAATTCCCCACAAGGAATGAGCAAGACTCCCCCGGTTGCTGTTGCTACCTTGGCCTTGATACTGCTCCCATTGTGGAAGGAAACTCAGTGGACATTTCCAGTGGGGGGCCCGTTTTTTTTTGTTAAGTTGATAATTGAACGTTATATCGTATCTTGAGTATTGTTTGTCAGGCTATTTCCTCCTGGTTTTCAGATGGGGGTTTGTTACTTTATTCATAAAATTTTGTTTGGAAATGTGAATGCGTGAATATGGAGGGAGGTTTGGGTATGGAGGGCAGTGGCATTGGTTGGCCCCTCTATATTGGCGCCTTGGAGGACCTTCTGCTTATTGCTCCCGGACAATGCGAGTTCAAGGGAGCCACATTCATGGGGTTAGATCGGGTCAGGCCGGTTACCAGATAATGCATTTGAGGGGGACGAGGCACACTGTGGAGGGGGCACTCCCCAAAGTGAAGACTTTGATTTTGGGGCCCCAACCCCCTTTTTCCCGTGGTAATTTTTGGGGAATGTACTCGTCCTGTTTCCTGATCAGGGCGTGGCATCGTTTCCCCTTGGTTTTTTAGTATGGGGTGAAGTCATTCAGCTTTTAAATCCTGGAGTGGTTGCAGTTCGTAGGGTCAAGAGGAAGTTGAATGGTGTTCTGGTCCCAACAATCAATCAACCAAACCCCCCTTTCTGTACAAATCTTGGGCGGGAGATCTGAATTTAAGTTGTATGTTTCCTTCCCTGAACAGTTTTCTAGTCCCCCAGATCTGACTAAGACGGCCCCAAAAATCTGCTCGGGGCCAAATATGACCCTTCCCCCTGTCGGAGTCCTGCAGTTTACAACTGTGGGGGCTCCCAGTGATGACAGGCGTTGGACAAGAGGGGGGGGCACAGCTGGCTTTTTTTTGTTGAAAAATTTGGTTTTTCAGAGGCCCCCCCGGGGAGCATACCCCCGGGAAATCACTTTTTGGGGGAATTTGGGATTTTCCCCTTCAACACCCCCCCTCCTACCTGGGTGCAGGAAAAGGGCAGGGACTCTTATGACATGTTGCAGACCTTCCTCCTTCCCCAACGTTTTTAAAAGGATATATTTAATTTTTTTTGGGCAAGTGGGGGGGTCCCGCGTTGGAGGGAGTCTGTAGTTCTGGTTATTCTGCCACCAGGCTTCCCGGGGGAAACTCATAACACAATTTTCTGACAAACTGCATCTGCAAGCTGTTGGGAAAAAATTTAATTTTTGTCTCGTTGGAAAGGGGCAAAAAGCCCCCTTTTTGGCGTCTGTCATCAGCAAGTTCGGGTCGAAACCGGCAGAAATTAGTGTCCCCAAATGAACGGGGAGATGCAGGAAAAATGCGTAACAAGCCCATCCCTTTCTAAAATTTTCCTTGCATCGACTTCACGAATATATGCAGATATATCTTTGCAAGTGGTGGGGCTGGTGGGCCCTACAGGCTAGCAGCAAGACATACAGCGTTCAGCAGTACGTGGGTGTGTGACCTTCCAAGAGAATGTCCTCTGGACGAAATTTGTCGACTGGTTTGGTCACACACAAATATACCTGAATGCAGGGGGTCTGTCCCCTTTATGAATCATGTGACATACCACGTCTGTAGAAGACGGTTTAAGAGGCATAGGTCTTTCCACTTTCATTATTTTTTTTTCAATTCCGAGGGGCCTGGGCCGGGGAAAAATTTGGGCAGTCTTTGCATTAAAGTTCAATGGGGGTTTATATTGTTAATTTTACTTTATTTTTTTTTTTTTACATTTTTTTTTTTACTAAGATTGAAAATGATACAGGGCAAGCTCACTCCAGTTTTCACATTCTACATCATTTTCTTTAAAACATTTCTTTTACCCCGTCATTCTACTTCTACACCAGTCATTCTACTTACATCAGTTATTCTATTATAACCAGTCATTCTACTTATACACCCGTCATTCTACTTCTACATTCTACTTCTACACCATCCTTCATTTCTGCATCAGTTATTCATTTTACCATATTCTACTTCTACATTTTTTTACACCATCCTTCTATTTCTGCATCAGTTATACTACTTTCACCATCATTCTACCCACACCCCGTTCTCATCAGTCATTTTACTTCAGTCATTTTTCTTCAGTCATTCAACTTTACATTATTCTACTTTTCCCCTCATTCTCTTCACATCATCATTTTTTTCACATTCTCTTCTACATCAGTCATTCTACTTCCCTTCTACTTCTACATTCATTCTATTTTTTTCACCATTCTATACTTCTACATCACTGTACTTCATCGCATTATCTTTCATTCTACCGCATCATTTATTCTACCGCATCATTTATTCTACCGCATCATTCATTCTACCGCATCATTTATTCTACTGCATCCTGATTCAATTCTCCCCAGATTTGGGAGTTACACCCCCCGATTGGGGATTACCCCCAGATTGGGAGTTACACCCCAGATTGGCAGTTACACCCCAGATTGGCAGTTACACCCCAGCTTGGCATTACCTCCCAGATTGGAGTTACACCCCAGATTGGCAGTTACACCCCCCGATTGGCAGTTACACCTCCAGATTGGATTACACCCCAGATTGGCATTACACCCCCCGATTGGATTACACCCCCAGATTGGCAGTTACACCCCCAGATTGGGTTAACCCCCGATTGGAGTTACACCTCCCGATTGGGAGTTACACCCCCAGCTTGGCGTTAACCCCAGATTGGCAGTTACACCCCCCGATTGGCAGTTACACTTCCAGCTTGGCAGTTAACCCCAGATTCAGTTACACCCCCCAGATTGGCAGTTACACCTCCAGCTTGGGAGTTACCCCAGATTGGCAGTTACACCTCCAGATTGGCAGTTACACCTCCCGATTGGCAGTTACACCCCCGATTGGGAGTTCCTCCCAGATTGGCAGTTACCTCCCCGATTGGGAGTTACACCCCACTTGGCAGTTACACCTCCAGCTTGGCAGTTACACCTCCAGCTTGGGAGTTACACCTCCAGATTAGCAGTTACACCCCCGGGGTTACACCTCCCGATTGGCAGTTACCTCCCCGATTGGAGTTACACCTCAAGGCGTTACACCTCCCGATTAAAATTACACTCCCAGATTGGCAGTTACACCCCCCCATTGGGAGTTACACCCCCCGATTGGCAGTTACACCCCCCGATTGGCAGTTACACCCCAGAGGGAGTTACACCCCGATTGGCAGTTACACCCTCAGATTGGCAGTTACACCCCCCCTTGGCAGTTAACCCCCCGATTGGGAGTTACACCCCCAGATTGGCAGTTACACCCCAGCTTGGCAGTTACACCCCCCGATTGGCAGTTACCCCCAGATTGGATTACACCCCCAGATTAGTTACACCCCAGATTGGATTAAACCCCCGATTGGCAACACCCCAGATTGGCAGTTACACCCCCAGATTGGGAGTTACACCCCAGATTGGCAGTTACACCTCCAGCTTGGCAGTTACACCCCAGATTGGCAGTTACACCCCAGATTGGATTACACCCTCAGATTGGCAGTTACACCCCAGATTGGCAGTTACACCTCCAGCTTGGGAGTTACACCTCCAGTTGGATTCACCCCCAGATTGGCAGTTACACCCCCCGATTGGCAGTTACACAATCAGATTGGCAGTTACACCTCCAGCTTGGATTACACCCCAGATTCAGTTCCCCCCAGATTGGCAGTTACACCCCCAGATTGGCAGTTACACCCCAGATTGGCAGTTACACCCCCAGATTGGCAGTTACACCCCCCGATTGGCAGTTACCATACATCCTAAGCCATCAACACTCATCCATTAGTTCCATGAACCTATCAGAGGGTGGCGCTGGTAGAGCATGGCCAGTATAACGCTTTTGCTAATTTCCCCGATTACCATAATAAATAATCATCGTCAATTTTATATTCGACGATAATTTTTTTATAACCCCCGATATGGGTTTTTTCGTCATGGGATGGGCGTTATTCTGGTTCAATGTTTTACCACCGTTCGTGTTGTGTGTTGGATCTCTGTGTGTGTGAGGTTGTTGACCAGTGGGGTTGTCGTTACAGGGAATCTGAAACAGGAGCAGTGTGTAGTTACAGCCCGGGGTAGATTTTTAGTTACAGAGGCAGTGTTTTTGTCGTTACAGGGGTAGTGTGTTTGTATTTACAGGGGCAGTGTTTGGTTACAGGGGAAGTGTGTTTGTAGTTACATGGGAAGTGTGTTTTATTACAGGGGCAGTGTGTTTGTATTGACAGGGGCAGTGTGTTTTTTATTGACAGGAGCAGTATGTTTGAGTTACAGGGCAGTGTGTTCGTAGTTACAGGGGGATGTGTTTGTAGTTAAAGTAGAGTGTGTTTGTAGTTAAAGTAAATGTGTTTTAGTTACAGGAGCAGTGTGTTTATTTACAGGGGAATGTGTTTGTATTGAAAGGGGGTTTGTTTGTAGTTATAGGAGCAGGGGTTTTGTAGTTACGGGGGTAGTGTGTTTGTAGTTTAACTAGCAGTGTTTTGTAGTTTCAGGGCAGTGTGTTTGATTTAAGGGGTAGTGTGTTTTGTAGTTACAGAGGCAGTGTGTTTGTTTACGGGGGCAGTGTGTTTGTAGTTACGGGGCAGTGTGTTTGTAGTTACGGGGGCAGTGTGTTTGTAGTTAAAATGGCAGTGTTTTTTGTATTACAAAGGCAGTGTGTTTGATTACAGGGCAGTGTGTTTATAGTTACAGGGGCAGTGTGTTTATAGTTACGGGGGCAGGGGTTTTGTAGTTACAGGGGCAGTGTGGTTGTATTATAGGGGCAGTGTGTTTGTAGTTACGGGGGACAGTGTTTTATAGTCAGAGGAGCAGTTTTGGGTTTTAAAAAGGGAAGTTTGTTTGAATTAGAGGAGCAGTGGTTGATTTAAGGAGCGGTGTTTTTAAATTTGGGGGGTTTCGGAGGTGTTGACCCCGGGAAACTCCCCCCAGGTATACAGGAATGTTAGCATGGGCCAACACTGAGCCCCAAATGCAGGTTTTTACAGTTGAACCCCAAAAGCGTGGCTGTGTTGTGCTCACTCAAGTCCCCTTAATCACGCCATCATGACTCACGAAATCAAAAACACGATGCGTGTGTGTGTGTTTTGGGGCCACCGTTGTGGTTGGGGGGTCAGTCATAGCCCCTGGCCCCCCCCTTCACGGCCGCTCTGGGTCACTCTCCCTGCGCCATGAGCTTTATCATCCCTCTTCTTAAAGCTATGTATGGAGCCTGGCTCCCCACATCGCTTCCCAAACTGTTCCCTTTGACAACTCTATGACTGAAGAAAAACTTCCTAACATCTCTGTGATTCATCTGGTCTTCAACTTCCAACTGTGTCCCCCTTTTTCTTGTCCCATCTCTGGAACATTCTGTCTTTGTTCACCTTGTCAATTCCTCTCAGTATCTTTTTTCGTTACATGTCCCCCTATCGATTTCCCTTAACCTCTCCTGTAAACATCCCTTTGCTCAAGATAGTCTTGATGCAAACCTTTGACTTTTCTAGCTTCTTTTTGCTTGGCTAGGGGTGAGTTCCCAAAAAGGGTTATCTCTAGTATTAATAAAAGTGTGGGTCCCGAACGATTCTTTAAAGATGTCGGAATGCTGTTCTTAGGTTTGCTAGGCGCCCATATGCTGCAGCAGTTATTTGGTTTATGTGGGCCCCAGGAGATGTGCCTGGTGTTTCTCACCCCAAGATCTTTTTTCCCTTTGGGGAGGTTTTTAGCCTCTGGCCCCTAGACTGTACTCCGTCTGCGGTCTTCTTTTCCCTTTTCCCAACTTCAGAGTGTGTGTGTGTGTGTTTGTGCGTGTCGGTAGCACAAAAAACAAAATAAATACTTTATTAGTAACAATATATTTATGACCACTTTCAGTAGGCTGCATGGTAATTATCCAGGGGGGTGTGATTCATAGTAGAGTCTAGATGGGGTTCGGGCGCCGCACCCCCCGAGGGGAAATGTATTCAAGTGTTCACCTGTGAAGTGACATTTCATTTTCGCCACAATCATCATCATTATTACCATCATTATTATCATTGCAGCCATTATATCGCAGTCACCATCGGTATCCTTATCCAAATCCCCCGTCATTATCACCATCATTCCATCATTATGTCATCACCCCACCACCCCACCAGTACCATCACCCCCACCATCACCCCAGCACTAACCACCCCCCCAGTACCATCACCACCACCATCACCACCATCACCACCATCCCACCATCACCACCATCACCACCACAACCACCACTGGCCAAGTGGGCAGATTATTTCAATTTTCAAACCAATCGAACACAAAGAGAGTGGTCAACAGGTTAAATCTGAAGGTGACATAGTAAAGGCTCTGTTCCACAAGGCTCAGTACCCCCCCATCCTGTTCCTCACCCCCATATCAGACATAGACAGAGATGAACCCACAGCACCGTGTCATCCTTTATAGATATAGGATCTGCATGAGATTTTCATTATTGAGGACAGGTTAACCTCCAAGAAGATATAAACCAATTTTTCCCAATGGGCAACGGGAACAATATGATGTTCAATGGAAAATTCCAGCTCTCCGTTATGGCGGAGGAAAAATAGCTATGACAGAGTATGCTAAAAACTCTGATGATACAATAGAGGGGAAAAAATAATGGGGGACCGGGAGTGGAAAGTCAGGATCTCACTTTCAAGGATCAAAACAGTCCCCGATCCCTCAAAGAAAATGATTGGATGGATAATGAGATGTTCAGAACAAGAGATAAAATGATGACCCTTTTTAAAATCTTGTTCTCTCTAGGCTGGAATATTGCTGTACATCAACATCTCATTCAAAGCAGGTGAAATTCAGATTTAGAGGGTACAGAGAACCTTTACTGCACATAAAAGATCAATCACCTCAACACTGGGAACGCTTGGAAGCACTTGATTGTCTCACGGGAACGCAGGCGAGAAAATATATCATAATCTACACTTGGAAAACCCTAGAAGGAATGGTCCAGAATCTGCACACAGAACTCACCCCCTAAAAGTAAATGACTGGGCAGGTGGTGCAAAATCCCCCCAATAAAAATAGGGGCGGCACTGGTCCCTAATGAAAACACCATATGTGCCCGGGGCCCCAAGACTTTCAACACCCCCCCCCATGCATGGGGGAATTACCAATAGGCCCCTGGCTCCTTCAAGGGGAAGCGGGACAGATACTTAAAGTTGGTACCGGATCAGCCGGGCTGTGGTTCGTACTTTGGGACTCCCCAACAGTAACAGCCTGGTTATCCCCAAATCCACCGGGCCCTGGTGTGGACCTGGCCGCGGGGCGTTGATCTCAAATACCCTCCCAACCACCAAGAACGACACAAACAAAACCCAACCCCCCCCCTCCCTCAACACCCACCCTCGACTTTCAAAATATAACCGGAACATCCCCTTTCCCCCTCGCCCTGCAGGTTGCTATCTTTTTGAAAAGTTTGCAATGACCTTTTCGAAATTTTCCCGAATTACCAAGGATTCAAATTCTCTAAATAATCCCGCATACATGCATGAGATATATATATATATATATATATATATATATATATATATATATATATATATATATATATATATATATATATATATATATATATATAAAAATTGCGGTGCAAATTAACCTAAAACCCAAAAGGAATGGGTTTTTGCCCCCAGATCAGAGAGACATAACCCCGCCAAATTTCGGCAAAAAATTTTTTTTGTGTTGAAGCCTTTTTTGGGGGGGAGGGGGGGGAAGGAAAAGGATTTCGCCTTTTGTTTGTTGTTTTGGGGGAGAGAGGATAGGATCGGCTGTTACCTATGGGGCAAATGTGTTGGAGACGCCTGAATAGCTGGGTTCAGAGACTCTGATTGGTGTTGCAGCAATTGCCATCCCCCACTCCGTCCCCCTCTGGTGCTTTGATTCATTGAAAAAACTGGGTTTTTTGGAGTTGGGGACTTGTAATAAAACGTTTTATTTTGGGGGAAAGCTTCAATAAAAATAGCAATAGTTTTTTTTTATGGCGATTCATAAATCTTTGAATAATGTCGTAGCCGTTTAAAAGGGGCGAATTTTTGTTTTAAATCAATTGTTCGACAAAAAGAGAAATTTAAAAATATAAGAACCTCTTACATGTTTATTGGAGAGGATTTGAAATTCTTAAACATTCTCTGCATGATGCATAAAAAAAATTTTTCAACATTTAGGCATCTTTCTTGTAATTTTTATAGTCTCACTCATGAACCCGGGGTATTGTGTACCATTAGTTAAGTCATACAACCTGGATGCTGGGTGTGTGTACCATTGTTAAGTCATACAACCTGGATGCTGGGTATTGTGTACCATTAAAGTCATACAACCTGTATGTTATTTGTAATTATTTCAAGCAACCTGTATGCTGGGTATTGTGTACCATTAGTTAATCATACAACCTGTATGCTGGGTATTGTGTACCATTGGGTTGTCATACAACCTGGATGCTGGGGTTTTGTACCATTAGTTAAGTCAAACAACCTGTATGCTGGGTATTGTGTCCATTAGTTAAGTCAAACAACCTGTATGCTGGGTATTGTGTACCATTAGTTAAGTCATACAACCTGTATGCTGGGTATTTGTCCATTGTTGCGCAACCTGTTTTGGGTATTTGGACCATTATTGTCATCAACCTGGATGCTGGGGTTTTTGTACCATTAGTTAAGTCATACAACCTGGGTGCTGGGTATTTTCCATTAGTTAAACAAACAACCTGTATCTGGGGATTGTGTACCATTAGTTAAGTCAAACAACCTGTATGCTGGGTATTTGTACCATTGTTAAGTCCAACCTGTATGCTGGGTATTGTGTACCATTAGTTAAGTCAAGCAACCTGTATGCTGGGTATTTGTACCATTAGTTAAAACAAACAACCTGTATGCTGGGTATTGTGTACCATTAGTTGTCATACAACCTGTATGCTGGGTATTTGTACCATTAGTTAAGTCATACAACCTGTATGCTGGGGATTTGCCATTAGTTAAGTCAAACAACCCGTATGCTGGGTATTGTTAATTGTTAAGTCAAAAACCTGTATGCTGGGGTTGTGTACCATTAGTTAAGCAAAAACCTGTATTTGGGGATTTGTACCATTATTAAGTCATACAACCTGGATGCGGGGGTGTACCATTAGTTAAGTCAAACAACCTGTATGCTGGGGATTTTGAATTAGTTAAGCATACAACCCGATGGGTATTTGTACCATTAGTTAAGTCATACAACCTGTATGCTGGGTTTGTACCATTAGTTAAGTCATAAACCCGGGTGCTGGGTATTGTGAATATTAAGATCAACCTGGATGCTGGGTTTGTGTACCATTAGTTGTCATACAACCTGGATGCGGGGTTTTTGTACCATTAGTTGTAACAACCTGGATGCTGGGATTGTGTACTATTAGAAGCAAAAACCTGCCCCGGGGACTGTGTACCATCAATATGATACAATCTGTATGCTTTTAAATGTATTGAATTACTACAATCCTAAAGATGTAAAAGAGTCAATCTGACTCAAAAAATGAAAAAAATTACAGAGGAAAAAACCCGGAAGCTCAAAATGATTGTATAGTCACAATGATTTTAGTTTCGTTTGCCCTCCTTTTTCTTTCAGACTTATGAAGGGGTCTTGTTCCACTGAACTGGGCCACTCATCTTTTTGCCAAAGTTGAAAACCTCCCATTTTCTGGAACTGCATGACTCCTGTAGGTTTAAGCTCCATTGCACAATCCATGTCTAGCATCTCGACATTCTCGATTTCTTCCCGTGTTCGACGTTTGTCCAGAGTCAGGCATGCTCCCAGATACTGTAGGGAGAGAGTAAAACACCACCTCTCCACTAGTACACACACCCCCTCTCCACTAGTACACACACCACCCCACTAGTACACACACCACCCTCCCCTAGTCGCACACCACCTGTCCACTATACACACCACCTCTCCACTAGACACACACCACCTCTCCACTAGTACACACCACCTTCCCCTAGAAAACACCACCCTCCCCTAGACACACACCTCTCCATAGTACACAAACCCCCTGTCCACTAGTACACACACCACCTGTCCATAGACACCACCACCCTCCACTAGTACACACCTCTCCACTAGTCCCCACCACCTGTCCCCTAGTACACACACCACCTGTCCACTGTACACACACCACCGTCCACTAAACACACCCCCTGTCCCCTAGAAAAACACCCCCACCTGCCCCAACACCACCTTCCCCTAGTAAAACCCCCTGTCCACTAGTAAAACACCACCTCCCCCCCCACTAGTACACACACCCCTTCCCCAGCACACACCACCTGTCCACAGTAAAACCCCCCGTCCCCTAGTACACAACACCTGTCCACTAGTAAAAACACCACCTGTCCCCTAGTAAAACACCACCGTCCACAGTACACACACCACCTGTCCACTTGTACACCAACCTGTCCCTGACACACACCACCTGTCCCCTTACACCACCGTCCACTATACACACACCACCGTCCATAGTACACACACCACCTGTCCATAGTACACACCCACCACCTGTCCACTAGTAAAACACCACCTGTCCACTAGTACACACCCCCCTTCCACTAGTACACACACCACCTTCCACTAGTACACACCCCCCCCCACTAGTAAAACACCACCTTCCACTAGTACACACCCCCTTCCCCTAGTAAAACACCACCTGTCCACTAGTACACCCCCCCTTCCCTGGGACACACACCCCTGTCCCCTAGTACACACCACCTCCCCCTAGAAAACACCACCTGTCCACAGTACACACACCACCCTTCCACTAAAACACACCACCTTTCACTAGTACACACACCACCTTTCCCCTAGTAAAACACCACCTCTCCCCTAGTACACACCACCTTCCACTGACACACCATTCCCCTAGTAACACCTTTTCCCCTGTACACAACCACCCCTTTCCCCTAGTACACACACCACCCCCTGTCACCTATAACAACCCCCTTCCACTAGTAAAACACCACCCTCCCCTAGTAAAAACCCCCTCTCCACTAGCCCCACCACCTTTCCCTAGTACACACCACCTTCCCCTAGTACAAACCCCCCACCCTCCACTAGACACCCCCCCTCCACTAGACACACACCACCTCTCCACTAGTACACAAACCCCTCTCAAATAGAAACACCACCTCTCCACAGTAAAACACCACCTCTCCACTAGTACAAACCACTCCACTAGTACAACACCACCTTTCCATAGACACACACCACCTTTCACTAGTAAACCCCCCTTTGTCCATTTTCACCACCTTCCCTTTCCCACCTCTTCTTTGTCACCCCCCTTCCCCTGTACACACACCACCTCTCATTACCCCACCACCTTCCCCTAGTTTAAAAACCCATTAGTAACACCTAAATTACTGGGGAAAGGTTGAAGGTCCTTTATCTGTATTCCCTGGAAAGCGGCGAGAGAGATGCATGATAATATACACTTGGAAAGTCCTGGGGGGATTGGTACCAAACCTGCCCCGAAAATCACTCCCCATGAAAAAAAGCCGGCAGGGATGCAAATTCCCCCAAAGAAAAAAAGGGGGGCCAGGTACACTGAGAAACAAAATAAGTGTCGGGGGCCAAGACTGTTCAACTGCCTCCCAGCATACATTACTGGGATTCCAAAACCCCGGGTGTATTCAAGAAGGCACGGGACAGGCACCTAGAGTCATCCCTGCCCAAACCCGGGGCCCTGTGGTTCGTACGTCAGTTTGCGTGGGCCGAAGTAACACCCCGGGTTGATCAGACCCTGATCCACCATGAGGCCTGGTCTCAGACCCGGCCCGGGGCGTTGACCCCGAAACCCCTCCAGGTAAACTTCGGGTCCAGGTAAACCACCTTCCACTAGTACCTATTACCTCTGCTAGTACACACAACACTCTAATAGAGCACACCCACCTGTCCACAAGGAACGCACGAAATGTTCCACTAGTACGCCCCAACCTATCCAAAACTAAGTACCCCCCTCTGCCCTTACAGAAAAAAAATGGCCCCCAAAACCACACAAAAAAAAAGACACAGAGAAAAACACACACACACAAAGACAAAAAATTGTTCCAGAGATGGGAACAGCAAAAGGGGAAAATTTTGGAAGTTGAAGACTAAATGAATCACAGGGATGTTGGGAAAGTTTTTCCCATTTTATGAGTGGTCGGGAAGTGGAATGGGTTTGGGGAAGGATGTAGTGGAGGCAGGTTCCATACATAGTTTTAAAGGGAGGGTTGAAAAACTCATGGAGCAGGGAGCGTGACCCAGTAGCGGCCAGTGAAGAGGCGGGCCAGGAGCTCCCCCCTTCCCAACCCAACCCGGGGTGAGTGCAAAAAGCCCCCGATGGCATGGTGGCTAGCCCCTTTTGCTTCACGCACGGGGGGCCCCGGGGTTTCAACCCCCGGCGGGGCCGAAAATTTCGGGGTTTCGTTACACACACACACACACACCACACCCCCACACACACACACACACACACACACACACACACACAGACACACAAACAAAACACACACACAAACACACACACACACACACACAAAAGACCGAAGTGCCCCTGTTTGCAGATGATGTGAAGTTAATGAGAAAAATTAAATCAGTCGAGGATCAGGCGGGACTACAAAGAGCCCCAGACAGGCTAAAGCCTGGTCCAGAACTGCCCCTTTGAATTTAACCCTGAAATGTAAAGTAAATGAAGATCGGGGAAGGGAAAAGAAGACCGCAGACAGAGTATAGTCTAGGGGGCCCAAAAGACTGCAAACCTCACTCAAGGAAAAAGATCTTGGGGGTAAAATTACCGGCATTCCTGGGGAAACATTAATCAGATAATTTTTTGCAGCAAGGGCGGGGGCCCAAACCAAGAATAGCTTCCAATACCTCACAAAGGGAATCTTTAAAAGATTTTAAACCCATATACGTCAATACTGGAGTATGCAGCACCGGTTTGGGAAACCCCCTTCAAAGACGTGAAGAAAAGAGAAAGGCAAAGGTTAAACAAGACGCCCAGAGCTAAGGGATTGCCCACAAAAAGGGTTTAAAAGGGAAATTTTTTAAACAAGGAAAAGGGGAATTGGGGAACTGATAAGAATAAAAAAATTTTTGGGGAATAGATAAGGGGGAAGGAAAAATGTTCCAGAGGGGGGACACAAAAAACAAGGGGTAAAATTTGGGAAGTTGAAGACCCCTTGAGTAAAAGGGGAAAAGGGGAAGTATTTTTTTCAGTCATAGGTTTTTTGGGGGGGGGAAAAGGGGGCCTTTGGGAAAGCGACATAGGGGAGGCAGGAAACCAAAATATTTAAGACGGGGTTTGATAAAGCTCATGGAGCAGGGAGAGAGGACCTGGTGGAATCAAAGGGGCCCGGGGCCAGGAAATCCCCCCCTAAAAACCCAAATAGGTGAGTACAAATAGGTGAGTCCCGACACACAGACACACACACAAAAGACACACACACACACACAAAAACACACACAACCACAAACATACGTACACAAAACCGCACGAATAAAAAAATTAGTGTTTAAATTTTCCTGGGAAAAAAGGTAACTAACTGAACACACACACACAAAAATACACACCGTGTGACAGTATCTCAGGAGTACAGATAACCTTAATTTTTATTGTATTAGATCATTATTATTTTTAGAATAAGTATTAAAAATATTAAAATTAGTATAATAATTAAGAAAGGAGTGCCCTTGGGGAAAAGGATAAAAACAACGGTTGACCGTTGGGACCATCCCCCTCCCTCCCCCCCCCTTCCACCCCCCCCCCCCCCTCACTGGCATCTCCACCCCCACCCTCCCGACCCTCCCCCCTTTTCCTCCTTTCCCCTTCCTGCCATAATCTCTCTCCATCTCTTTCCCTCCCCCTCCCCTTTCTCCCTTCTCTTTTCTTCCTTTTCCCTTTTCTTTTTTCCCCCCCCTCTTTTTCCCCTCTTTTTTTCCTCCTCTTCCACCTTTTACTAAAACCCCCCTTCCCCCCTTTTTTTTTTCCACCTTCACCACTCTCCCTCCAAAACCTCTCCCCAAACCCCTACATTTCCTGGGACCAGAGGACCCGGTTTGGTAAGGAAGAATGGAGGGAAAGAGCAGTGAAAAAGGAGGGAACAGGAGTGGGAGAAAACTAGGGGGGCTTTCTGAAAAAATGGAGAGAGAGCTTTTGGAAACTGGAAAAGTTAAAGGGAAAAAGAAAAATTTGGGAGTCCCAAGTTTGAAATGAGTAGCCAGGATAAGAGGCCTAGAAATGAGGTAAACAGGCTGGGAAGGCAGGGGTTTTGACCAGAAAAAGACACAGCATCAAGGGTGTCCATGGGGAAGGAAGGAGATAAAATTTTTCCGCACACCCGATCTGCCCCCAAGCAGGGCCAAGGAGCGAAGGGGGTGGGGGCTGAGAAGGGGGGAGGAGAATAGGGAAACGGGGGAACGATCATGCCAACAAGAGTGACGGGAAAAAAAAAGGGAAAAACGGGAACCCCGGGGCTGAGGGGGGGCGGGGAGGGGGAGAGGGCAAAAACAGTGACCGGGGTTGAAGGAGAGGGGAAAAAGGACAAAACACTGAAAGAACAGGAAAGAAAGGAGATTGAGAGCATACTAAAAAGAAATAGGCGAAGAAGACATTCCAGATTTTTGGTTTCAGAGAAATGGGGGGGTTTTTTTGGGGAAAAAACGGGTCAAGCTGATTCTGGGGACGGGAAAAGAGGGGGACAGAATCCTCCAAGAGAAACCACGATTAAAGGGAAAACGGAAGTTTTACAGGAGGGTTTTCCCCGGGGGCCCAAAAGGGAAAAAAAGAGAAGACAGAAAATGAGGGGGGAGGGCAAAAAAAGGGGAAAAAGGGAGGAGGAGAGACAAGGAAAAAATCTGAGGACAACCAGAGCAGAATGGAGCAACAGGAACAAGCCCCAACAACCAAGCAAGGTCCCCCAACACAAACTACAACCCACACTCACAGCCCACACCCAACACTCCCCCTATTTAAAATCCCCCGGGACACTGCCAGGTACCCCACCCTCCGAAACCCCCAAAAAAACTGTATTAGAGAGGAAAATTTAAGGGGTTTACACCAATTTATGGGAAAAAAAATAATGGGAGGAGGGCCGAAGAGTCAAAGAGGGACCCCCTTTTAAAAAGCCTCACAGAAACCAAGCTCCCCAGGAGATAAAGATGCCCTTTTTTTCCCAAAGGGGTCCCGATTCTGGGGGGAAAGACAAAGGGGAAAACAGGGGGTGGAAGGGTGGAATGCTGATCAAAAAAGATGGGGTTTTTACGAGGGGGGGAGAGGAGACAGAGGAGAAGCTGGGGATTACATGGAGGAATGCTACAGTCTGGAGGTTAGGGTAATTGCAGTGATGTATAACCCACCCAAAGAAAAGCAGGGAAACGGGGGAAAAATTTTGATGAGAGTAACAGAGCGATGATTGACACACTGGCAGTAACCGAAAGGGGTTGGAGCAGGGCAAGCTACTGATCTGGGTGACTTCAACCATAGGGAAATTTATTGGGAGAACTTAGAGCCATGGGGGCCAAGAAATGTGGAGGGCTAAGATGCTGGAGGTGGTACTGAAAACTCATGTACCAACACAAGGGAAATACCAGAGGAAAAGGAGAGGACGAACCAGCGAGACTGGATTTTTGGATTTCCCCTGAGTAGGCAGGGGAATTTAGGAATTAATGAAAGCCCTTTGGGCCTTGGGTCCTGGTTCTAAGTTTCGAATACATAGTAGGTTACAAGTGGAAGGGGAAGCAGGAAGGGCTCCAAGAATGAAGCTAAACTACAAGAAAGGGAATATGTGGGCATGGGAAAAACTTCCTGCATGGAGTTGTGGGACAAAGAGCTGGAGGGGAAATCAGTAAAAGGGTGATGGAATATATGACAACAATTTGCAAGGAAAATTTAGGGGATGTTTATACCCAAGGGGGGAAAAGGAGGGAAATAAAAAGCCAGGGTGAGCCCCTGGTTTACCCGGTAGGGAAGCCAAAACCAAAGGCAAGGGGAAAGGAAAGGCAGAAGGCAAAAAGAACCCCCAGAATAAGGAGAAGTCAGAGCCAAAAAATGAATATGGAAGATGGGGGAAAGGGGGGCCCAAGACAGAGAGAATGAATAGCAAAAAGGGAAAACCAAATCTGGGCCCAAAATTTCTGTAAGCCACATCAGGATAGAAAAACAGTCAAAGGGCCAGGTGATCAGGCTGAGGAAGGTAGGAGGGGGGGTCACAAGAAATGACCGTGAAGTGTGTGGGGAAACCCAACATGAGATTCAAAGAGGTGTTCACAGAGGAGATAGAAGGGCCTCCAGAAAGGAGGAGGGAAAGGGGGACACCCAGGTGCTGGACACAATACAATGAAGGAAGGGTTTCTTTAAATAGTAAAATCCTCCCAAAGGGATTGGGGGATAACACCCCTCCATGGGTCCTGAGAGAGGGGCGAGAACTTTTGTACCACTAACAATGATCTTCAACACATTTATCAGGCAAGGGGAACACCTGAAATTTTGGAAGACAAAACAAAAGTAGTTCCAATTTTTTTAAAAAAGGGGACAGGAACGTAGCACTAAACTACAGACCAGTGTCACTGACATGTATAGCATGCAAGGTCATGGAGAAGATAGTCAGGAGAAGAGTGGTGGAGCACCTAAAAGGGAAAGAGCTTTAAAGAGGCCAAAGGTTTCAGGGGGGAAATCCGTTCAAAAACCACTTTGGGGTTCTACAAGGGGGGGACAGCAATAAGACAAGAGAGAGAGGGGTGGGGGGGTTTCATATTCTTTGGGTTGTAAGAAGGCGTTTTAAAACCCCAAAGAGATTAGTGCAAAAGTTTGGGGGACCGGCAGGGGGAAAAGGGAAGGCACTACAATGGATCGGAAACCCGTCAGGGAAGGAAAAGCGAAAATCATGGTACGTGGTGAGGTGTCAGAGTGGGCGCCAGTGACGGGCGGGTTCCACAGGGGTCATTCCTGGGAAACCCGTGCTGTTTCTGGTATTTGTGAACGACATGATGGAAGGGAAAAGATTTCCAAATGTCCCCGTTTGCAGATGATTGGGAAATTGATGAGAAGAATTCAGTCGGGGAAAGGGCCCGGCAGAATCCCAAAAGGGCTGGACAGGGTTTGGGCAATTCCCGCAATTCTCCTGGAGTTCAACCCCCCCAATGCAAAGTCATGAAGATTGGGGAAGGGAAAAAAGACCCAAGGAGTTTAAAACCCGGGGCCCTTGACTGCAAACCTCAATCAAGGAAAAAAACCTGGGGTGAGTATAACACCAAAAGGGACATCTCCTAGGGGGCACATCAACCAAATAACTGCTGCAGCATATGGGTGCCTAGCAAACCAAAAACAGATTTTGACATCTTAATACAGAATTTTAGGACCCTGTACACTGTGTAAGTTTGGCCCATACTGGAGTATGGGGACCAGTTTGGGAAACCCCCACCTAGCCAAACACGTGAAGAAGCTCGAGAAAGTGCAAAGGTTTGCAACAAGACTAGTCCCGGGGCAAAAGGATGTCCACGAGGAGGTTTAAAATCGACCTGAGAACCCGGAGGGCAGGGGATAGGGGGGACAGATAACAACATAAAAAGATACCGAAGGGAAATTTAAAAGGGAAAGAAGAATGTTCCCGAGATGGGGGAAAAAAAGGGGGGAAAGTTTTAAATTGAAGACCAGATGGAAAGATGTTAGGGAAAATTTTTGGGCACAGAGTGGTCGGGGAAAGGGGAAAATTTAAAAGGGGTTGGGAGGGAGGCTCCAAAATAGTTTTTAAAAAGGTTAAAAGATAAAATCCCTAAGGGAAGGGGGTGACCCAGAGCGGCCAGTGAAGAGGGGGGGCCAGGGGCATGACTGGCCCCCGCAACCACCACTAGGTTTAGCACAACTAGGGGAGTACAGACACACACACACAGACACACACAAACACACAGACACACACAGACACACACACACACACACACACACACACACAAAACACAAAAACACAACAACACAAACCTAAAGCCTGAGGAAAAAAAGAAAGAAATTAAATTCAGAGCTTTAACTGGAATAGATTTTATTTTAAATTTGATTTGACTGAGTTTTCGTTATAAACTTTAAGTGTGGAAGTAATACTGATTTTACTTCATTATCAGTAAAGGGGGGCCAAGAACCTCAGTGGTTTTTTGGGGTTGGTCCCTTTTAAATACATATGGAAATTTATGGGAAATCTTCAAGGGGGAAAAGTCTTTAGTAAAAGGTTTTTCTTTTATGCCAAGATTTCTGGGCCTGAGGATGAGGGGAAAGGGGGAGGAGGAAAGGAAAAGGGAAGGAGGGAGGGAGAGTGACTGGATATAGGGGGCGGGGGAAGGGGGAAGGGAGGAAAAGGGGGAGGGTGGAAAAGGGAAAAGAATTAAATGAAGATAAAAAGGGGCAGATTTTGAAGGGGGAAAAAAAGAAAAACTGGAGGGCGAAGAAAAGAATGATGCCCGAGAATGAATGGGGGAGAGAGAAACAGAGTGGAGGAGGGGGGAGGAAAACAGGCAGGGGGAGAAAAGTTCCGTCTCAAGGGGGTGGAAGGTTGGGACTTTCCTTGGGGGAAAAGGGGCGGGAAATTTTTTGAAGCGGGGAGGGGAAAAGGGAGGATTTTCCCAAGAGAAAAATTTTTTTGGGGGGTTCCCCGGGGAAAATTTCCTTGAGGATTTTGCTTATATATTTCGTTATTTTTTCCAAAAACCCAATTTTTCTTTGGGGGTTTTTTGAATGACTAGGGGGTTATGAATGGTGGGAAAACTCTGCTGGGCAACCTGGAAGACTTGCTGGGGGCAGCTGGGGAAAACTTTTTTCTGGACGGCACCTGGGGAAAAACTTTTGCTGGACGAGCACCTGGGGAAAACTCTGCTGGACGAGCACCTGGGGAAAACTCTGCTGGGCGAGCACCCGGAAGACTTTGGTTTGGACCGGAAAACTCGCGGGCAGGAGTTTTTGGGAAAATTTTGGGGAGCACCGGAAACTCCCCGTTTTTGGGGTTCCTGGAAGATCTGGGGGAGCACCCCAAAATTTTGCTGGATACCCTGGGAAAACTCTGCTGGACGAGCAGATGGGAAAACTTGCTGGAAATCCTTTTGAAATTTAAATTTGGGGAAGGGCCCTTGGGGATTTTTTTGGGCACTCTTTTTGGGAAAAACTTAACTGGAGACACCCCGGGTTTTTCAGGAAGGTTTAATGCCTCCTTTTGAAGACTCGACTGGGCACGTCCCTGAAAGCCCCAAATTAAAAAGGTTTTGGGGGATCAGCTGGACTTTTCCTCTGGAAACAAAAGGACAGCCTGTGGGAAAATTTTTTCTGGAAAATCCAACGAAGACTCGGCTGGTAGAAACAAATGGACACTTTTTGGGAAAACTGAGATGCACAAAAAAAACCCGGGAAACAAAGGGAAAGGGTTAAATTTTACAAGGACCAACGGTTTAGAAAACCCGGGAAAAGAGCCCCCTTTTTTGCCCCACGGGGGACTTTTCCCACGTCTTCCCCGTATCCCCCCAGTTATTGCCCCCTTTTAAGATCCACCCGTGACTATTTCCCTTTTTTTTAAGGGGAAAGATTTTGATTTGGTTTACCGTATTTCCCCGTGGGTCTTTTTTCAGGGTTCAATTTTTCCGCCAATTTTGGTTTTAGGGGTTTATATCCAAAATTTCCCACATCACTATCGAGTGGGGAAAGGCCCTTAATTTTGGGGGGGGCCTTGGGGCTGGTGAAAAGTGCCTGACCCAAGGTTCCTTTGGAGGGTGGAGAGGAGGGGGGAAAAATTGAGTTGGAAAGGTCTCTTGACCCAAAAAAATTTTAAAGTTTCCCTTTAGGGGTCAAAGTTGATTGTTTTTAAGAACCTTCAGGGTTCTTTTTTCACCTGGCTTAGCACATTTACCAAGGGGGAGAAACAAGAAGAGGAAAAAAGGAAACGAAAGGGGGTCCAAGTATACAGATATTTTGCACAGTAAAAGGGAATACAAGCAAGAACACTGTAAGAACCGTCTTTCGACCAGACTTGGGGGTAAGTCTTTCCAAAGGTGGTTCACGAGTATCCCCCACATCCCCCTTCACTGGCTTTATTGAACTTCACCCAAAGGGGCTAGGAAAAACGACGGGGCCCCATTCATTATACCCCTTTTAAACCCGTTTGCTTTTGGGGGGCGTATATGGGGGTGGGACCCCAAATAAATTGTAAATACTTTAGCACCCCAAACAATGGCTTCCCCTTCCCCAGGGTCTTATGGGTTTTGGGCCCTTTACATTTTCATGAATATAAGTAATCAACGACGCTCGGGGAAAAGGGGAAAGGGGGAACCCAAATTTTTTTTGGAGAACAAGGGGTCCCCGAATTTCAGCTCTTCCATTTCCCCTTTTTCCCCGTCCCAAAACTTCTGCTCCTTTTTCCCATTTCCTTTTCCTCGACTATCGGGTTTTTTCCCCGTGTTTTTTCCCCCCGTTATTCCTTTTTCATTTTTTATTTCTTCTTTCCCCTTCCCCTGTCTCATCTTTTGAATTTTTCCCTTTCCCCAAATAAAGTGGGCACACAAAAAAAATACACAAGGGCACATAAAAACAAAAACACACAACACACACACACACACAAAAGGGACATACACACACACACACACACACACACACACACACACAAAGGCACATAAAACACACACACACACACACACACAGGCACATTAAAACACACACACACACACAAAACACACACAAAAAAACAAACACACACACACACACACACAAGGAAATACACACAACACACACACACACACAGGCACATACACACACAACCCCACGAAACATACACACACACACACACAAAACACACACACACACACACACACACAGGCACATAATTAAACACACACACAACAGGGCCACATAAAAAAAAAAAAAAAACACACAGGCACATAAACAAAAACACACACAAAACACACACACACACACACAAAAACACACACACACACACACAGGCACATACACACACACACACACACACACACACAAAAAACACACACACACACAAAAGGAAATTTTTAACACACAAAAAACACACACACAGACTCCACACACACACACACACACACACACACACACAAAAGACACACAGGAACACACACACACACACAAACACACACACACACACACACACACAAACACACACACACACACCCCCGTTCATCAACTTTTTTGTGGAAAAGGTCCCTGCCCTTTGGGGGCCCCACCCCATGGAGAAAAATTTAGACCTTTAGAATCCCCCCTATAAGGACCTACCCTTTGGAAGGCTTGCCATGGAGGATTTTGCCCCCAGAGGGTTTTGGGGCGTATGGATATCTTTTCGGCCTTTTCGATCTCCTCCCCCTATGAATTATTTTATAGGCCAACCTAACGACGCTTTTCAGATTTTAATGACCCTGTACTCCCGGGGCTACGTACTACCATGGCCCTTTCCCTGTGTGACTACCATGTTCTCCCCTTGCGGAATTGTGTGTTTTCCTTAGCAGAACTTCCCTGTGCTCCCGTGTCACGTACTACCATATCTCCCTTTCTCGTCTACCATGTGTTTCCCTTTTGCTACGTACTACCATATGCTCCCCTGGCACGTACTCCATTTGCTCCCCTGTGCCACTTTTCCATGTGCTTGTTTCGAACTACCATATGCTCCCGTGTGCCGTACTACCATGTGCTCCGTGTGCTACGTACTACCATATGCTCCCGTGTGCTACGTACTACCATGTGCTCCCGTGTGCTTAACATTTCTAAGGTTTCCCTGTGCTGCTTCTACCATAAAATTCCCCTGTGCTACGTACTACCAAAGTTTTGTGTGCTTCGTACTACCATATGCTCCCGGGCTACGTACTACCATATCTCCCTGTGCTACGTACTACCAAAGTCCAGGGGCTGATTACCATATGCCCCCGTGTGCTCTTTCTACCATATGCTCCCCTGTGCTACTCTACCATGTCACCCTGTGCTACGTTTCCATATGCTCCCGTGTGCTACGTATCCCCTACCGGGGCTACGTACTACCATATGCCCCTGTAAGACTTTCCCAAAAAGTCCGGGGCTACGGGATTTTCCATATGCCCCTTTCAGACACCCTGGGTACCGTATGCTATACCACCTTTGCTCCGTACCCCTACTTTTCCATGGGTCCCTTTTGCTAGTAATACCATGTACTAAAGTGTGCTGACATTATGCACTCCCCTGTGCTACGTTTCTACCATGTTCCAAAAAAGGATATTCGATTTTTCCCCGGGCGGAAAATACAGATATCCCTGTAGGGTTCCGCATTGTATGGAAAGTATTTTAATTGGTACTCCCGTGTGGTTGGGAATACCATGTACTCCCTGTGCTGCGGACTACGATGTACTATCAGTGTTTTAACTTTCCATATTCCCGTGTGCTACTTTCTACCATGTCCCGTGTTTCTAGGGACTAACAGAATTCCCCCGTCTGTACTCCCTATCTCCCCTTGTACAATGGCCCTTCCCCTTGTACTTAAAAATGTAATTCCCGGGGTACTAATTTCCATGTATCAATTTTCTAGGACACCATATGCTCCCGTTGGTACCCCCGCACTCGGTACTCCCCGCCAAATCCCGTGTGGCTTTTTCATTTCCCCGACTCACGGTGCTACGGGACTTCCGTACTCACGGGCCCTACTTTCCCGGGGCTCACGTGGCAATAACATTTCCCCGGGGCTACGTACTACCATGTACTCACGTTTGCTACGTACTACCATATGTTCCCCGGTTTTACCATGCACTCACGTGTACTACGTACTTCCTTTACTCACGTGTGCTACGTACTACCATGTACTCACGTTTAGATATACCCCGTTTATTAGGGTATTTATTTGGTATTCAGTACCCGTACTCAAGTGTGTTATGTTCTGTCATGTAATACCACGTACGAATACCACCCTGTGTTCGAAACGCGAAGTGGGTAAGTTGACTGTTGGATTTTAATTTTTATTTTAAAGATTGAGAGAGGAAGGGGTTGATGATGATAGTGATCTTGATCCCAATGATAGGAGCTGCCCTCCCCATTCCTGGGAATAAAACCCTGGAAAGGAAACGGAAGGGGGCCACCCCGGGTTTATCGCTTCATTTTAATAAAAAAATACCGGGTCCCTAAATATCTCCCCTTTTCTCAGCGTTCAGGGTTGTCTCAGCAGCCTTGGTTTTGTCTCAGCGGGACCTGGCTTAGCCCCCTGGTTTGGGTTCAGCAGCCCTGGTTTTGCCCCCAGCAGCCCAACTTTATCTCAGCACCCAGATTTTTCTCTACGCAACGTTGGCTTTGGCCTCAGCCAATCGGGTTTTTACCTGAACTCAGAAACCCAATTTCCCGAACTACGTTCAATCTCTCAAAGTTCACTTTTTTTTCCCCGACCCCTCACTTTTTAAAAAATACCCCTCGGGATATATATATATATATATATATATATATATATATATATATATATATATATATATATATATATATATATATATATATATATAAAATTTTTCAGGGGTAATAATGAAATATGGAGTGTATTTTTATTTTTTGGAGGTGATTCTCCTTCCTTCCTTCTTTTCTTCCTTCCTTGCATCTTTTTTTCTTCTTGCATTGTCTTTCATCCTTGCATCTTTTTTCCTCCTACCTTGCCCCTTTCTTTTTTCCCTTTTCCATCTTCTCCTTTTGTTATTATTGGTTTCGTCTTTGCAATGACACCTTCAACTGTCCAGGATCAAGTTTTGAGGCTTCCATTCAACCAGGATAAAGTTTGGGGCTTCTATAAACGGCCCAGGATCAAGTCTTGAGGCTTCCATCAACGGCCCAGGATCAAGTCTTGAGGCTTTATCAACGGCCCAGGATCAAGCCCCTTGAGGCTTCCATCAACGGCCCGGGATCAAGTCTTGAGGCTTCCATAAAGGGTTTCCAAAATCGGTCTTGGGGATTTCCCTTCAACGGTCCAGTATCAAGTTTTAAAAATTTCCTTCAACGGTAAAGAACCCAAGTTTCTTTTGTATTTTTCAACAGTATTAAATCAAATATATTTGCAGGCGTCCAAGGCCCTTCATTTCAGTTTTTAATGTAACACCCCCTTGTTTTCTTCATCAGTCCAAGACCACATCCTCACTCCTTTTTTTGCAGTCTAAGACCTTTCCCTTTCTGGGTCTTGTTTCCCCCCAAACCCCTTTTTTCCCAAGCATCCTAAAAGCTCTCCCTCCCGGCCCTCAACCATCTTCAATTTAAATTTTTTTTTTTTCAAGAATATAATTTTAAAAAACTTTCTCCTCACGTTAAAAATGATCAACTTCTCCCCCCCCTTTTTCCCCTTTCCTTTTTTCCCCCCTTACATGCAATCTCTCTCTCCTCTCTCTCCTCTCTCTCTCTCTCTCTCCCCTCCCCCGATTATGCACACCAGCACAAACAGCCTGAAGGGGGCGGGCGAGGGGTAAACCCTTTATCATCCTTTTTTTTCGGATAAAACCCTCATTCTCCCATTCCCAGGCGCTTAAACCCCCTACGAGTTTAGAGCACCCCGGGTAAATATGTTGATCAGTCGATTTCTTTTCCCCTCTGTTAGCTCGTTTTTTTTCAAAAAGCGTATAACAGGGGGGTTATATATAAAATGTTAAAATTTTTATTTTTTTTCCCAGAACTTAGGGAAGGGGTTCATCTTTTGCCTCCCAACCCTAACTTTCCCAAAAATTGAGATTAAGAGCAAAAAGGGGATTTTCCAAAAAGGGAGAAGTCAAATTCTTAGGTTGAATCTTCGCCGTTTGATTCAATTTTACTGTTTGAGGCTGCATCGTTTTTTATTTGTTTTGGAAAAAAAATTTTTTTTTTTTAAAAGGAAAAATGTTTTTTTTTTTTAATGATTAAATTTGTTTTAATCAGGGACGGAAAAAAAATTTTTTGGGAGGGAGGGGATAAATAATTTATTTTTATTTGATGGCTTTTTTTTTTGATTTCTATGGGAAAGGAGGATGTTTGTGGGGGTAAGGTACTTTTTGGAGGGGGAAGATGCATTTTTGGGGTATAAATATTTTCCTGGCAGGGGAAGATATTTCTTAGAATGTAGTTTATTTTTTTGGAAAAGGGGGAATTTTTAGAATGTAAAGGGAATTTTTCAGGGGAAGTACCTTTTGGACGGAGCTTTTCTTGGAGGAAAGGTATTTTTGGGGGTGTAAAAATTTTCCCGGAAAGGTATTTTTGGGTTTTGGGGAAAATTTTTTAGGGGAGGAAGGGTATTTTAAAAAAGGAAGGGATTATTAGGTAGAGACTATTTTCTGCAAATTTTTGGAATTTTGGGGAGGGGGATTTTATTAAATTAAATTTTTATTATTATTATTTTTTTTTTATTTTATTATTATTATCATCAATTTTCAATGAAAATTTCCCATCCCTTCCCCTCGAAAAAACTATTATTTTAGTCTATCGTACTTCTCCTGGTTCGCTTCAGGAGTAGATAATTGAAACAACGGGCCCCGTACTTGATCATTTCGACAAACGAAAAAAAAAAAATGGGTTTGGGAAATTTTTCGTAAAAATTTTTTTGTCGACTTTGAAACAAAATTAATTACAGTTATTGATACAAAACGCTCAACCAAAAAGTACCAGATGACTCCGGGTGCGGCTTGATTCCCCAGAAAACCCGATACGCTGTTTGCTCAGTAACTTTTTCACTGGTCGGGATGGGAGAGACAAAAATTCTTTTTGTCGTAGTGCGTGCTCCTTCCAAAAAATGGCAGCACTTAATATTTCACTGTGGGTA